>PVLD010006109.1:0-88921 GCA_004027595.1 Dinomys branickii | reverse complement strand
CTCAGTCATCTTCCCTGTGATAATAACTGTACACCTGGGTTTATCTATATCCTTGGACTCTCACCTTGGGAAGAGACATAGCTGCCTCAGACTATACTATAACATACAGGGGTGTATACAAACTGCCATGGTTGGAGGTGGGAAAGCACATATGCTCACAGGGGACCGCCCGGCTCCACCCTGTCGTCCTGCTATGGGTGGGGGCGGGTCCAGTCCATGAGGTGCCCTGAGCGGGGCCCTCAGAGGAGCAGCCACCGGGCCCACTGCGGAGCAGCAGCGGGGCATCATTTGTTATTCTGATACTTAATGAGAGGTTCGTGCACTAAAATACATAAAAATTTTGCTCTTCAGTTACTATCTTTTGTTCTAATTTGAAGTCAACTAAAACTGGTCATTTAATCATGGTTTTCTCTGCAGTGTGGCTTTTCTTGTTGTTTACTAGGAAATCGCCCCAAAAAAGTACCCCTAAAGAAATAAAATAACAATAGATGTACTTTTCACTAAGAACAACTTTGAGCATTAAGGATTATTTTTAATTTGACTGATATAAAAAGTGGTAAATATTCTTAACATAGGCTCCTACTAATCAGAAATGGTGTTATATGCCCTATGTATACAATGACATAAACTTACACTTTCACAGCTGTGTAATTCAATCCATTCTTTTTTTTTTTTTTTTTTTTTTGCGGTACTGGGGATCAAACTCAGGACCCTGCGCTTGCTAGGCAGGCGCTTATTCCACTGAGCTATATCCCCAGCCCCTATCCATTCTAAAACGACTCAGGAGTATAGAGGACCAGGGTTTCTTTGTTTCTGGGTTCAGTTTGTTTGTTTCTTTGGATATTTTCCTGCAAGTAGGCTTTGCTTCTCTGATACCAGATAAAGAATGAGAAGGATTTCAGTTGAACTGTCCTTGTTAGAATTATGTGCTTTAACTGACTATTGTTAAATGGGGGGTTAATTGAAATTTCTAGTTAAATCAGTTAACCATTTTCAATGTTTAACAGTTTTAATATTTTTAGATAAGCATATCTTTTACTATCAAATTATATGTTCAGATAATGAAAGTGAAGATACCTGTAATTTTTTATGGTCACAGAACATACCAGCAGTGAAAACTTAAATTCTTTTGGTATGAGTTAGAACATTCTGGGTAGAAAGTTCATATGTTGTTTACCAGAGGTCTTCTCTCCTTTGTAGAATATGAAAAAAAAAAAAAAAAGATAATGTTTTAAAGAAAGTTTTTTAGATCTCAGTAGCATTTTCACAAGAATTTTTTTTTAAATCTCTAGGTTGTACATATGTAAAATTTCCTTAAGTGTTAAATGCATTCTTATATCTGGTAATCGGAGCAGCTTCATTGAAGATAACCATATGTAATATAACAACCATTGTTAATTCCTATCATTTTGTTTTGAAATCCTGTATTGGTTTTACTGTTTTTGTGTTGTTTTGTTTTTGTCTTTGTTGTTGTTATTTTGTTATTTTTTTGTCTCTTTAATATAAAAAAAGAAAAGGAAAAAATAATGTGAGACAATCTTAAAACCATAATATATTTTCAGTCAAATACTAATGCTTTGCTGTGATTGAACACTTTTGATATATCTGACCCAAGCTACTGGTGGGTGTTCTAACTACAGACTGCCCTCCAGATAGCTGCGTGGCTGCAGGGCAGTGATGGGGACCTTGGTAGAGCTTTCAGTGATGACAAACAGCCCGCTGCTGCACATGTGCCGTGAGTTTGCCACCACTGATGTAGAAACTTTATCTAAATACATTCCTGCTCCAAAAGTTACTCCAGAAGCAGAATGGTGGTTATAAAGGTTCTCGTCTTATTTTCCTTTAATTTTTCCCCTAAGAAAAAGTGCCAGTTGGTTTTCATTAATTGAGGTGTAACCTGACCTCTGTTTTTAGGTCCTTTTCAAGTGACATTTTATTTGTCTTCTCAATGCCATTTTATTTTCTTTTTTTCCTATTAAAATGAAGTAAAGCCAGTAAATGTTAGACTGTAAGAAATCTCAGATGTCATATTTAGCTCAACTGTCTCATTACTATTTATACCTAAGAATTCATTTCCTTCCATCTCTATGTATTGGGCGGACACGGGTGCACACACACATACACAACCTCTGCCTGGAATGTACAGATGTACAGTAGGGGGTTGGGAGGACCAGAGGAGATAAATGTTTCTAAGACTGTGGTGCAAAGAAACAAACTCTGAATGTCATCTTGCTTAACAAAGGCACTATTCCTTGCAGGGGAAGTAATTCTAAAAGGACACGTAGAAGCTGGACTCAGCAGTAGGCACATAGGCAGTCTCAGCACTGATACTAGTTTACTATGCTGTCTGATTCCCACGTGTCTCCGGATTTTACAGTAGTGTGCTCTTCCTGTAACTTCAACAGAGGCGGAGAGTGTAGGGATTGGACGACGAGGTAGAGATTTGATGACTGAAGTGAAAAGAGCATTGTTAAATCCCTTTTGCCAAAAGCTTCAAGTCCTAATCCTCACTTTTATTTTTTTATCTTTTTATTTTGTTTTTGTCTTTCTGTGACAAAGTCTTGCTCTGCAGTTTAGGCTGGCCTTGAGCTCACTTTGTAGCCCAGGCTGGTCTCAAACTCACAACGATCCTCCTGCCTCAGCCTCCCTAATGCTGGGATTATAGGCATGTGCTACCACATTGGGCTAATCATCACTTTCTGAGTTGAAGCAGTCAATTATTGCTCACAAGTGGAAGAGCACTTATTGACTATCTTGCATCAGAGACACCAACAAACTTTCATTCTTCCAACCCAGTAGAAATCTTTGAAGCCATTTTAGTCAAATTCTGTACTGATATTTTGAAGTCTGGACTTCTAATTTGTTTGGAGAGGGCAACGAGTGAGAAGGGAAAGATATAGGACATATTTTTTTGTCCCGATATCTCCCTTGTACAGTTGCTTCAACAACAGCTTTTCTTAGAGATGCTCCATATATAGGCCAAACTACAGAATATATTATATGGGCCCCAAGAAGGCAAAATATTAAGAAAGACTGAAAGCTAGAGTGAAAGTCATACCTGGGAGAGATTATAAAAATAAAGGTGGAAAGGATGGTTTGAAAGGCTGAGCAGTTTTGTTTTGCTTTGTGACAGGGTGTCAGCGTGTTGTACAGCTGGTCGCAGACTCCTGGGCTCAAATGTCCTCCCACCTCACCCTCCTGAGTGCTGGAACCTTCGGCACACACCACCACTCCCAGCCAACAAAGACACTTTTTAAATTATTTTTATTATTTTAAATGATAAAATCTTTTAAAAATTTATTTTAAAACATAAAAGAAGGAGAGCATATTAACAAACAGACATCCATTTACAAAATTGCATAAGAACAATACAAGCCATACTGAATTACACACAAAGTGGTAGGAAATCAACAGTGGTTGTTGTGTTACACACTGATGTCTTCAAAGTGGTTTCTCAGGAAAACAAATAGAGACATGCAAAATAGAGCAAATAATTAATCACTAACTGATCCTTTCAACAAAGCGATAGAAGTCAGCAGTACAATCATGTTAGCTGTCCTGTGTATACATATGTACATAGTTTCCCCTTCTTTCTTTTCTCTTTTCCCTCATGCCGGTTGCTCTTTACCTTTGAGAAGTTAACTTTCATTTCACAATGTCTATCATACCTCTTAATTTTTATTCACTCTGTCAGGTTCTTATACTAGTGAAACGGTACGTTACTTACCCATGGAGGTCTGATTTATTTCACTTATGAGTAAGGGCTCTAGTTGTGACCATTTACCTGTGAAAGCCTCAAGTTTATCTTTCTTTTTAGATGAATAATATTCCATTATATAAAAATACCAGTTTTTTTATCCAGTCCTCAGTGGATGGACATTTGGGTTGCTTCCATGATTTAGCTATGACAGATTGCACTGCTATAAATATGGGTGCACATATATTGATGTGATATGTTTTCAGTTCTTCTGGGAAAATACCCAGAAGGGGAATAGCTGGATTAAATAGGACTTCTAGACCTAGTTTTTTGAAGAATCTCCAAACCGATTTCCATAGTGGTTTCACCAGTCTGCATTCCCATTAGCAAAGGAGATGTTTCTCCACAGCCTCACCAGCATTTGTTATTGGTTGATTTGTTAATGATAACCATTCTTACTGGGGTGAGATGAAATCTCAATGTTTTTAATTTGCATTTCACGAGTGACTAATGATGTTGAACAGTTTCTCATGTATTTGTTTGCCATTATGATAAAATCTTAAATGTTAAATATAAATTATCTTAAATATTAAATTAGGGGAAACTTGAAGTATTTCCTATTCCTAGGTCAAAAATGGCTATTATGTGTCCAGTACTATACTTTATCTGCCTTTTCTCTTTCTTTCCTTCTTTCTTTTTCTTTCTTTCTTTCTTTTTTCTTTCTTCCCATTTCTTTCTTTTTTCTTTTCATTTCTTTTTTCTTTCTACCTTCTTTCTCTTGTTTCTTTCTCTTTCTTTTGTTTCCGTCCCTCTCTTCCCTTTCTCCCCCTTCCTTCCTTCCTTCCTCTATTCATTCATTTTGCTTACAACTATCTGTTGAGATGGTTAACATTTTACAGATGAGGAAACAGACGTGAAAAGCAGAGTAATTTCCCTGTAATTAGTACTGTACACAAGAACCAGGATTCAAACTCAGCTTGTGGAATCTCATGCTCTTGATTTTTTCTTTTCTCATCTTTTCTCTTTTGAGTTAGAGTCTTACTGTGTAGCCCAGGCTGCCCGCAGACACAGTCATCCCTCCTCGGCCCCTGAGGTGCCAGGATTATAGGTGTGCGCCATCATGCGCAGAGTCTGACTTTTTAAATGTAGCATCTCGGCAGCCCCTGAAAGCAGAAAGCTGAGCACAGTGGCGTATGCCTATCACCCCACCCTTCTGGGAGGCTGAGGCAGGAGAAATACAAGTTTAAGCCCAACCTGGGCAACTTAGCAAGACCCTATCCCAAGAGATGTAGCTCAGTGTAAAAGCCCTGGACTCAGTCCCCAGTACCAGAAAAGAAAAATGGCTGTAAAGAAAAATAGTTGACAAATTAGAATATTTCAATAATTACAAAGTTTATTAGTCATTAAATCAACAAATATTTATGGATATTTAGTGAATATTTATTAAATATATCATCTCATGAGGTATTAACAAGCCCTGTATGATCTTTTTCCTCAAAAAGCTTGTCTTTAAATCTTAATTTTGTCGGTGCTTTTAACACTATACACAATCTTAATTTATCCCTTACATATATTTTCTTCATAGAAAGCAGCATAGCCACTGTGAATCATTCGTGCAGTATTTGGGTCCTGATTGTACATGGTTGTCCTCGTCACTCAGGAAACTCGTGGAACGGAAGTGTATTTTAATGACAGTTTAAATTAGGGGTCAGCAAACTACTGCCAGCCTACCAGAGCTGCCCTACCACCTGGCAAGGCACACTCCCTTGTTTACATATTATCTGTGGCTTATTTTGTGCTACGACAGCAGATCTAGAAGTTGTGGCAGAGACCATTTGGCCTACAGACACTAAATATATATTGAGTTGCTCTTTACAGAAAAAGTGTGCTAAGCCCTGGTTTCAATCAATAATGTAAACAATTCTAATATGCAAATATAAGTATACACATACATGTATTATATAAATAAAAGTGTATATGATAGAAAAATTATTTGGAAATTATGTATATTCTTTTGTGCTTTGTGCCCCTAATTTTTTCTTGCCCAGCTTCCTTACTCTGGGTATTAAGAATTTATGTTACATTCTTGATGGTATATATTTCCAAGCCCATTGGGAGCTTAAAATTTATTTTATGGAATATTCTTCCTCTGAATAGGAAATTAACATTGATTTTATGTATTTGTCACATGTGCACATACTTGAAATATCAGATCTCCTTAAATATGATAGGCAACTTTAACATACCTCAAAATCACATGGTAACTGACTTTTTGACACCTAAAGGCTCAGATTCAGTGAGTCCGAAATGGGGACCAGTAATCATAGTATTTCTAACAGTGTCCAAGTACATAGTGCTGCCACTAATGATCTAGGGAGCACACTTTGAGAACCAGTGGAAAGGACCTTAAAGACAGTACGAGGGTAGGGCTGGGGAGATAGCTCAGCGGCACAGCACCTGCCCGGGAGGCGCGAGATGGTGAGTTCGATTCTCAGTACCAAAGAGAAGGTAGTACAAGGGTAGCAGGAACCCTTACCAGCACTTACTGAGAGAGCCTAAATCTTCCGAACATTTACTGCACTTTCCCAGAGGAGGTCTTGTTGTCATTATGGGTGCTGTACAGCTTTATAAGAGGTGCTAGACTGCCCTCACAGATGTTGACATAGCGCATGGATTTAACGAGCTTAAACAGGAGCGGAGCCGAGCTGTCTTTATGTGCTGGCATACAGCTGGGGTGAACCTATGTACATCTAGTTGGTGCTGGCCCTTGGTGCTTATTATGGTTGATATATTGTGTCAATTTGGGGAGTCTAGAGGTTTGGCTGAGTGACTCAGCAGGAAGTCAGGGTGCTTACTTTGTACACCTCCTGAGGCTGTGGAACAGCAGGTCGTGGAGATTATGTGAGAGCTACACGCCCCCTGGGTGCGGGTAGCCTGTTTACAATGTAAGGGAGAAAAAGAAGCTGCTTGCAGCCATTCCTCCTTTTTGTTCTTGTGTTTTTTGCTGTGTTCTGCCACCATGAATGTTTGCCCTCTGCCATCTGCCTCTGAGCCAGCCAAGTATGGACTGAAACTTCCACAAACTGTAAGCTAAATAAACGTTTCCTTCCTTCATTTTGGGTGTTGGGTATTTTGTCTCAGCAACAAGAAAAAAGTAACCAAGACAGTACTAAACATCTGATCAACCTAAACCTCACAAGAAACGAGATGACTGAGTAGGCCTCTCTGAGAATGATAGAAAACTGTCAAGTGGCAGGATACAGTTGTGTAGTAGTTAAGGATTATTAAAACATTAGGCCAAGGGTTTAAGCAAGAGTATTTCAAATGTGAGAAGTGAATGAGCAAAAAAATTGGTTTGGGGATTTATTAAGCAGGGATGAAAAAGGAGAATATAAAATAGAATATATAGTATAAAAATTGTGTAATGACATAGCCAGAGAATGTAAGGTAGTGTGCAGTGCAAACCTGGTAAGATTAGGAGAATGAAGTGGGCCTTTGCTATTTTACATTCTTGAGAAACCTAGATTCATAGACCAGCCTCTCTGCTTACTGCTTAAGTAAAGTTGGCCGTATCACTTAACCTTACTGAAATTCAGTTCTTCGCTTAAAATAAAGACAGCAGTGCTTATCTACAGGGATTTATAAGGATTGACTAGGATAGCACTTTATAGAGTTTATCTGAGTATTAACTGAAGGCTATAAATACAAAACCCCGGTTGTGGGTGGCAGTAGAGGACATAGTTGGGACGAGAGGATGTCATTGTGAAGCTAAAGAAAACCTTAAAGTTTGTTAGAGGGAATAGATGTTCAACACAATCTTCACTGAGTTATTAATTATATTATTAGATTCATTTATATTCTGAGGGCTGGACTTCAAGTTTCATTAATTTGGACTCTTTAGACTTTTGAGGTTTTCATTTGTCAAAATTGTTAGCTCTTGGGTATTACTAGCACAAATACTGATGTGTAGCTTTGGCCTGGTAGCTATCAATGGAAATCAGAAGATCAGTAAACTTAATAGCTGTTCATTACTCAGTTGATGCATTTGCAGGACTATGTTGAGTACTGTCAGTGAATAATCAATTCAGTCAAAGTCTATTAGGAGATCTCTGCCAGGATCTTTTTATGATGTGCTCTTTTATTTATGACTTTGTATAGCTTCTGCAGTGCTTTTTCATGAAGCAGTCTTTTGTCTTGTGGAATTCATGTTGCTCGTAATTGTGGTCTTCCACCCAGCTGGAATCACCCGTCAGATACAGTGTTCCGACGTCTGCCCCCTCTGGATGGAGCCAAGTCTTATACCAGCTTCTCCTCAAAGATTAATTTCACCGAGGACATGTACTCAGCAAGTTCCTACCGTGTGTTAAATAGTATGGCAGTGCGCATATCTAGGGAATGAAAATACGTTAAGTTGTACTATAAGGACGGTAAAGTAAACCCCATGCTCAGAGTTCAAAGAAACAGCTCGAATTACTTGAGATTTGAGAGGGCTTCATAGAGAGTGGCTTTTGAGCTGAATTTTATGGAAGTAAAATTCATTTCAGGAAGACTAAATGAGAGGCACTCTCACCTAAGGCAAGAACATAAAAGAAAGTATTGAGTGTAATATTAATTTATAGTAAGGTTTCTAGTCAGTTAGGTTCAAGAGAAGATTTCTGAGGAACAGAAATTCCAAGCTGAGGTTTAAAGAACAGGTAGAGCATCATAGATAAAAGGGAGGCAGGACAGAAGGGTTCTAGCGAGAGAATGGCTTTGGGGGACTTGGAAAGAAGAGTATACTTTGTGAAGTAACTGAAAACTGGGTGCAGTTTCATGTGGCTGAGAGCAAGCAATTCCTCCACACTCTGCAGGTAGAGACCTTGTTGTGCAGATATTTGTAACCAAGCAAAATCTCCAAAGAATGTGATCCTGCAAAGATCTGCCCTCAGTGCAGATTTATATAGCGATACTATGAATGTCTGTGCTAAAACAAACAAATGAACAGCATGAGTTACAGCATCTTGGAAGTCCACAAAATAAAAACGTGGTTGAGTAAAGGAAATGGCTTTTTTGTAAATGAAATAAAATGTGATAATTCTTGTTTTCTAGTGGGACTAAGTGTGTTTTCAGCGGATTAAGAAATGTCGAGAATTTCAAGAAAACTTGAATTTTCTCTCTCTCTGTCTTTTAAGAAAGGCGTCTCACTGCATTGCCCACACTGCCTTGACCTTGAACTCATAGACTCAGGTGATTATCTTGCCTTAGCCTCCTAAATAACTGGGAACACAGCACGTCCAGTTTTTCAAATTTTAACCAAAACTTTGTAAAACTATTCTTATAATATCTCAGCTTTTAGCCTATACCATTATTTTATGAATTTTGATTTTACTTTAAAAAAAATATGTATTAGTCTTTCAATAACAAGTATGCATTTGCTTTGGACTGTACTTCTGAGAGCTTCAGCCACCTTCAGAGCTGTGCTAAGCAGACGTGCATGGCCCCAGTCACCTGGTACCTGTCACAAGTGAAAGACTTTATCTCTCCTCATCCTGTTACTTTTCCTTCTCTTCTATTTCTCATCTTTTCATTTCTCCTTCCTGTTTTTCATCCCTTTTGCGTGTCTTTCTACATGTCCCATTTGCGTGCTCACACTCTTTCTACATTTATTTATCCCTCAGCTCCCATTATTTTAACTGCCCACAATTGTTAACTACTCTGTTGTAATTTTAATACTTAATAAATGTCACTTTCCCTTTTCTTCTTTCTAAATACATATGGATGAAATACGTATTTTTCTTTCCAGGTAATTTCGATTACTTATATGTGGTCACATAAATCATTTTTCCTTTGGTGGGTCAGTGACACATAACTGGACAAGATCCATTAATCTTACCTCACTGACCGTACACAATAGGTAAGGAAGAAGCTGGTAGAGGTCACCTTTAATAGCTATCCATGTTTGTGTTGCTTTTAGCAGAGATTAGGTTGGGATATTTCCCTACAGTCCCTCTGACATGTTATTAAAATAATCTAGGAAGATTTCCTGGAGGAATCAACTGCTTGATTTCTGACTCCATAACATTACGTGGGCAGAAGTGTCTTCTGTGGGCTAACATCCACCTCAGTGATACTTGCCTGGCCACCCTCTTCTCGCTGAAGCATCGTTACTGTATTGGCACACACCACATTCACTGCCCTTTCAGAATACATTAGGATAACTATTCATTTTGCAAGTAGAGTTAGAATATAGTAATATGGTACCAGTACAAAAGAATTATTTATATAAAATGTTCGTTTTGGATAGCGGTTTTTGATATCGCTAAATAATTGAGATGCTTAGCCAGGCATGGTGGCACACACCTGTAATCCCGGAACTCGGGAGGCTGAGGCAGGAGGATCGTTGTGAGTTTGAGACCAGCCTGGGCTGCAAAGTGAGCTCAAGGCCAGCCTGACCTGCGTAGCGAGACCCTGTCTCAAAAAGACAAAAAAGTAAAATAAAAATAATTGAGATGCTTGTCAGATTTTTTTATTTCCTTCATTATAAACCTCAGTTTAAGAAGATGCATCAAGCCACACATCCTTCCCGTGGTTTCTGTCCAGGAGGCTCGCTGCGCATACCAACTGTGTCATATGGTCTTTCTGTTTAAACCTACTGCCCCTCTCCTCTCTGCTCAGCTACTGATGGACCCGCCACATCGTCACTGACGAGCCAGGTCCATCAGACAAAAGCACCCTCCTCTGCAGCGTCAGCACTTTCATTAGTGAACCGAGATTCCTCCTGTCTTCTTTATTCTCGCTCTTGATTCTCACTTTCGCCGTCCCCGTCCCCGTGGTGTTCCCAGACCGGACTCGCTTTATCAAACGCTCTCTGCTTTGTTGGTTTCCTATAACTCCAGCGTCACTGGCCTTCCCCTGTCCTCTTCGTCATTCAGTAACAGGAAATATCTGTACTCCAGGGCTGTGGGGGTGAATCTTTCAGAGCTTCCAATGATAACAAACAACCCGCTGCGGCACACGTGCCGTGGGCTCACCGCCACTGCTCTAGAATCGCCCATCTTAAAGTGACAGCCTTAGATCCAGTCACCGCCCTTCTCTGATCGCCTTCGGTCAGTTTCTTTCTTTAGAGTTTCTCTTGCTTTATCTCTTACTCATTAAAATAAAGAGCTTTATTGAGATGTGATTGACATGTAATTCATGCATTTAAAGTATATAATTTAGTAATTTTATTATATGTAAAGAGATGTGCAACTAGCACCACAATGAATTTAGAATATTTTCATGACCAGCACAGAAAACCTGTAGGCCACAGCAGCCACTGCTCTCCTGTTCTCACCCTTTCCCCAGTCATGGTGACTGTCAGTCTGTTTGTTCTGTCACTAGAGATGTGCCTGTGCTGGACAAGTCGTATAGCATGTTAATTTTTCTGCTATATAAATATTTGGTTCTTTTTGACATTTGCTCTGTTGTATAAATTTTACAATGAATTTTTCCAGTTTCACTAAATAGGTAGTAAATGGACTCACCATCTGAAATGGATTTTTTATTAAAATACATTAACTCTATAGATGAATTTGGTGAAAAATTATATTTTAATGAGTTGAATTTTTTAATCCTGAGCATGGTATAGCTCTGCATATTTTAAAGGCCTTCTTTGGAGTCTGTTAATAAACTTTTATAGTCATCTTCCAAAACACTGGCACATCATTTGTCGCATTTATTTCTATGTTATTATGCTATTGAATGGTTGTCTTTTTAAAGTTATGTTTTCTGTTCATGGCTTATATCCAAAAATGCAGTTAATCATTGAATATTGATTTTATAACCAACAAATCATTGTGTCAATATGGGTGTGTATGTATTTCTTTTTGTCCCTTCCTAATTGTTGTATCGTTTATCTTTCTTTTTTTCTTTCTTTCATCTGACTACACTGACTAGAACCACCAGTACCTAATGGCACGGATGATTATAAGAGTATCATTTTTAGTATTTCATGTTAAGTACAGTGTGTGGGCTGCGTCCCCTGGTTTGGGTGAGCATCCTGTGGGTCTGGCCAACCCTCACCCGTTGTTTGAAGATCAGAGGTGGCTCCTTTTTTCCTGTGTACTTTTCTTCTGAAATAAATTTTGAAGTTTATCCAAGGACTGGATTTTTAGTTTAGATTTTCTACTATAATCAGAAAATGTAATGAATTACATTAATATATCTTCTATACTACACTAAATTTGCAATCCTAGAATAAACCCAACATGGTTATGATGTAGTATTTTTACGCTTCTTGATGTCATTTATTTATAAATCATATGGTGCATGTGCCTGTGTGCGTAAATATATATATATATATGTGTGCGTACATGGACGCTTACCAACTTTTTGCATCTGCATTCATGATTTGCTTCTGTAACTTTTGTTTTGTGTGTGTTATTCTTAACTGGGTTTAGAAGCCCATCAAATGAGGAATGGATAAAAAAGATGTGATATTTTTATACAATGGAGTACTACTCAGCTACAAAGAGGGATAAACTTGAGACATTTATAGGGAAATGGATGCGACATAAGTCCATACTCATAAGTGAAGTAAATCAGTCTCACATGTGCAAACATCATGTTGTCTCCCGAGTAAAAGAAGTGGGAAGAGTAAGTAAGACCCAAAATGTGCAACAGATATTGTGAGATGGGAAGGAAATGCTCAATAGACTTTTAAATACATTACTTAGACCCCTAATATATACTGCTTTGGCTCACTACTGTTTCGTAGTGAAATTTCAGCATGGTTTATAACCAACACAACTGGACCACATCAGCTTCTCGTAGAGCTTACAGCCTCTGTAGGGTATCTAGCTAGATAAACCAAAGAAATAAATACATTCTCTTAGCAGTCAGTACACAGAGAGATAAGGAAACTGGTCTTTTTTAATAGAAGCCTTCTCCCTGCAGTTACTAAACAGACTTTTTGTGGTCAGTAATTATTGTTTGAAGTAGTTACTGGCTTTATAAATATGTTTACTATATAACAGTGGTGGCGAACATATGGCACGTGTGCTGCAGCAGGCTGTTTGTATCATCGAAAGCTCTAAAAGCTTTGCCATCACTGCTGTGTAAGATCTGGAAAAAGGAACAGCAGAAAGATACCGAAACTTACCTCCAAATCCATTTTCCAAGTATTTGGGTAAAAGACTTCCTGGTGTGTTGGACGTTAATTGCTTCCAGGGACTTATTTTACCGTCTGACTAATCACCGATTCATTGATTCTGGATTATTGACCTGCTACACCCATCTGGCTGCTGGATCAAGCCCTGAGTCATCCTGTAAAAACTCTTCTTGAAATGTTTAACTGTGGATTTGCACAGTTTCATTTTCAAAGGTTTATTTTTAGTGCCAAAACTCTTACATAAGAATTTTGTAACATTAAATGAGTTTAACTAGGCCTGTACTTCCGTTATGCATGTGTACGTGCCTGTATGTGTACAAAATTTATATTTACAATCGGTCTTAGTATTCATCAATGGAGATTTTATTCCTACAGCTTCACACTTTTGCTTAAAGTAGCTACTTATCCAACATAAGTAGTATCCCACAGTTACTCAATTACAGATTCTTCACACTCATAAATATACCTTATGAGGTTTACAAATCTCAACATTTCTTTGAGCTCATAGATTTTCTGCTCAGATTTTGAGATACTACATAATGATTCCCATTTTACCATTCCCAAAGCTCACATATCTTTAGAACACCAGGTACATCTTGGTGGCTCATGTGAAGTAATAATAGGTTGCTTGAAGTTATGTGCTTATGCTTAAAAACCATGCCTGAGAGCTACTGTCTCCCTACACTGACCACTAGAAGAGCTACCTGTGACGTTCCATGCTGGAAAGGTTCTGTTCACTGTCTCACCACTTTCCGTCCTGTGCAGCGGCATTATTCACATCTTCAGAACCCCTTATCCTACCTACTCCCCGGGATTTAACAGCGACACACTCCTGGTCTTTGCATCAGTTCCTCAACTCCTGGGTTTTCCCTCCACATCTGGTAGTCCTCGCAGCTCTATGCTCTCTAGGTAATAATGAACTTGTCTCTGGTAGAGGGATTCCCAGAGGTCATATTTGCACTTTAGTACAAACCATATCTTAACATAGAAGAAAGGATAGAAATTTAATGGCAAAATTCACCAAAGACAGTTACTAAGCTAGGACTTAGGACATTTATTTTTATGGTCATTGCAACTATAGATAGGGGCAACTTGCATATTATTTTGCAACTCCATGACTTATCGTTTGTCATTGAAAAACACTATTAGCAGAGACAAAGTGATGGATAATATTGATATTAGTTGCTAAGGAATATACTAAAATATGTATCTCATTGCCCATTTATTAATTCCTTTTACTTATACTCTACTCTGTACCATATCATATCTGAGTGGCTCTACTGTATATGTCTCAGTTTAGAGAATGTAAAGATTGGATGTGGTTTGACTTACTGATACGATGTTTTAGAAATAGGTTAGAATGCGCATAGTTTGCCCTATATTTTGTAAATGGCACAGTTGTTATTGATGGATTTCCAGTTTACAGGTTGCTCCCCTTTTTTTCTTACTGTAGAATTTTTTTCAATGAAATCATTGTTTTCTTACCAGAATACTTTAATTGAAAAAATTGTACAAGTATACACACAATTCATAATTTTGATTTACTGTTAAGGAGACTTCCGGCTTATCTAAAGCCAGCAGCAATAAGTTAAACCAAATAACTGTCACATGTATTTCTTGATTCAGCCCGATCAACTGTATCTCAACATACAGAAACAAATTGTCCACCATAGAAGATAATGTGATGCTTAGTGTTCTTCTTAATTGCAATGTGAAAGTCCTATTTGCATTCCTTGAAGGAAAAATCTGAAATAAGAAAAAATTGTTTGCAAAATGAACAAATAAGAGAGTATAATTATAGATTTCAGAGTACAGTTTAGGCTACAAAAATATGTTGATTCCTAAACTATAGTCTGAGGAGTAGAAATGATTCATCCATTTGATTTGGGATCTCCACCCCCAGTTGTGTTCCCCGGGACAATTAGCATTTCTCCAAGTGGTTCCGACTCCTACATATGTACTCACGTTGTTTCTAGAGGGCGGTAAGGGCAGAAGGGAGGGAGATGGTAGACGGTTGGAAAATGAATACCCAAACATACGTAGAAAGGTAGTTCTACTCTCCTGTTAAATACTGGGAGAACTGTAATTCATAATTACCTGGTATATGTCTTTTAATAGCTGAAAGAAAGGACCTCAGGGTCTCCAAACACAAAGCAATGATAAAGAGGTAGAACATTAACTACTGTGATTGAGGCAGCACATATTGTGTACGTGCACTGAAATATAAAACTGTACTCTATAAATATGTACAACTATGATGTGTTAATCAGGTTTTTAAAGTTTATGAAGATGGAAATGTTAACTATTGTGACCTGATCATTAGACTCTATAAACATGTATCAAATTTCACACTGGACTCCATAAAAAATCCAAGTAAAAAACTATACACATATACTCACTTTTGGTTCTTTAAAGCCCTCTGAAACCTGCTTTTCCTTGTAACTCTTCATATTTACTATCCTTCTCGCCTTTTCTGTTACCAGTGAGACCTGAGTGCATTCTAGACTATATTCACTGATAACCCCCAAAAGTGACTTAATGTCAATGCTCTGCAGTCCTTTACACCTTGTCTTGTTAGGCATCGGAAGTCCTTCTTAAGACAACGTGCGTGTTACTCACTCGTTCATCCTAAAACCAAAAGGAATTAAACTTTCAATGGAAGTCTCTGTTGGTGCAGATAACATCTTTACAACTTGATAAATTGCCAAAGACTTTTCTTATAAAGTTGATTTAAGTAATATACATTGGTTTTATTATTTTACATAGACCAAAAGACTCACATTTGGAAAGTCTCTAATTCTATTAATCACTTGTACTGCAAATTATTACTAAAATCAAATTTTATTATATAAGGTTTATATCCTGATACTAAAATTGAAACTAAAGTGCTTGAAGCAAAGTTTCTACTTAGAATCAATTTTGTATAAAGGGAAAATAACCTTGAATATTTAACGCATTTTTAAAAAAGGAATAAAGCTGGGCAACTTAGTCCCTGATTCCAAGACTTATTATATAAAACTATAGTAACCAAGACTTTAGATCATTACTATGAGGAAAAACATAGATAAATGGAACAACCTAAAGACACTAGAATTGAACTTGGCATATATGGTCAGTTAATTATCAACAAACTGCCAATGAAATTCAACAGGAAGAGGAAAATCTTTTCAACAGTGGTGCTGGAAAGAATGGATATCCTTATGGGGGAAAATAAACATTGACTCTTAACCTAACATGTATGAGTTAACTTGAAATGTCTTTTAATCTATAAAGGCTAAGACTATAAAACTTCTGGATGATAATATATGTGAAAATCTTTGCAGTCTTCATTTAGGGAAAATTTGTTGGATAAGACACAAAGAATTTTTCAAAATGATAAATTAGACTTTTTTTGAATGAAATAATTGCTTTTTGAAAAATACCATTAAGTTTTTTAAAAGTCTAGTGGGAAAATATTGCCAATACATACTGAAAAAGGATATATATTCCATATATATGAAGAACTTTTATAACTTAATAATCAGAGGATAAACAATCCAATTTTAAAAATTAGTAAGACTTGAGTACTTGAAAAAAATTGGTCAAAATCATTAGCCATCAGGGGAATGCACATTTAAACAGCAACGAACATACTACAGAGCACCGATTAGAAAGGTGCCATTTGAAAGATGATAATACCAAACGTGCAGAGGTGGAATAACCATTACTGTGCCTACTGCGATGGGAACATAAAACAATGCAGCCATTTTTTTGAAATAGTGTGACAATTTCTTGTAAAATTAAACATATACTTAGCATACAACTCAGATGTATAGTATAGTATTAACCACCCAAGAGAAAGTTAAACACATACCTACACAAAGATTTGTACACACATGTTATAGTAACTTTCTTCTCAAAAGCCAAAAGCTGAAAACAACCCAAATGTTCCCATCAGTGAATGAATGAATTTTTAAAAAGTATGTATTTATATAGTAGAGTTCTATTTCTAAAAAACATTATTCTAAATGAAAGATGTCAGATATGGAAGAGTATGCCATTTATATGAAATGTCTTGAAAACTCAGGCTAGTCTGTAGCAGCAGAAAGCAGATATGTAATTGTCCGAGTGCAGGGAGAGGTAGAGATTGAGTGCAGAAGGGCACAAAGGAATCTTTGGAGGCAGTGGAGAGAGTGTGTATCTTGATTTTGGTGGGACTTACCCTGGTTTAACATTTGTCCATGTGAGTGCAGTTATCTTAGATAAGTTATGCCTTGATAAATGTAATTTAATGTATTGGGCTTACATTGTCTGCTCTTTCTGACATAAATCCCCTGGTTGAAGACTTCAAGTTCTTGTAGAATTCAGCACTACCTTTAATTCCTTGGTAAGACTTTAAGAAGGTGAAAACAAAGGATTAGCCATGAGAGGAAATACAGGATAAAGTTAAGCGAGCCATCATTTCTATATCTTAAGAAGCTAATGGTCCATAAATGTCTTGTTTCATTTGTTCATTTTGGTTTTGGGGTTTTTTCCATCTTTTTTTTTTTTGCAGTACCAGGAATTGAACTCAGGACCTTGCACTTGCCAGGCAGGCACTTACTCCACTGAGCTATATCCTCTGCCCCTTCACCTTTTTTTATTTTAAAGAGAAAAAAACAATAAAGCAGTGATACAGAATTTCAAAATAAGATAGTAGGAGACTAACAGTAGTTAGTACATTGTTTATTGTTATCCTAAAAGTATTTGTTCAGAGTACAAGACATAGGCATGAAAAACTGATCAAACAATATGAGCATAAACCTTTCTTTTCAGTGAACTAATAGGAATGAGTGGTATAGCTTGTCTTGACTATCATATTTTTCCTTTTCCCTTCCTTCTTTTCTCCTTTCCCCCATCTTAGTTTCTCTTTCCTTTTGTAGTTTCTTCCCATTTCCCAGTATCTGTTATATCTATTGACCCTTTTAGCTTCTTACACTAGGGAGACAATGCAGTGTTTACACATGCAAGACTGATTTATTTCACTTATGAGTATGGTCTCAAGTTGCATCCACTTACCTGTAAAGGTCTCAGGTTTATCCTTCTTTATAGCTGAGAAGTACTCCATTGTATAACAGTACATCTTTTTTATCTGTTCCTCAGTTGATGGGTATTTGGGTTATTCCAAGATTTAGCTATGACAAATTCTGCTGCCGTAAACATGGGTGCATGTATATCACCGTAGTATGACATTTTTAATTCTTCTGAGAAGATACCTAGAAGGGTCAAATGAGACCTCTAGTCCTAGTTTTTCGAGGAATCTCCACACTTATTTCCACAGTAGTTGCACCAGTCTACACTTCTACCAAGAGGGGAGAACAGTTTCTGGTTCCTCACAGTGCCTCCAGTGTTTGTTACTGGTTGATTTCCTGATGAGAACCATTCTTTCTGGGGTGAGATGGACTATCAATGTTGTTTTCATTTCTATCTCTTGAATGGCTAATGTGTTCAACATTTTTTCATATATTTATTTGCTGTTTATATTTCTTTATCTGAAAAGTGTGTATTCATCTCAGATGCCCATTTTTGGATTGAGTCTTTTAATGGGGGGGTCTGAGTTTTTTTTAAGTCTTTATATGTTAATATTCTAGATGTAAGTCCTTTGTCTCAGGGATAATTGGCTAAAATTTTTTTCCCACTCTGTGGCTTGCCTCTTCACTCTGTTGGTGATTTTTTTTTTAATTGTAAAAGCTTTTTAATAAGATGAGATCCCATTTGTTGATTCTTTGGAGTATTTTCCATGCAGTTATGCAGTTTGGGTTATGTTCATAAAGTCTCTGCCTACACCTGTGTCTTCAAGATTTCTATCTACTTTCTCCTCCAGTAGATTCAGTGTTTCAGTTTTAATACTTAGATCTTGAATCCATTTTGACTTTAGTGCATGTTGATAGACATGGATCTAGTTTTAGTCTTCAGCATGTAGAGTGCCAGTTTTTCCAGCACCATTTATTAAAGAGGCCATCTTTCTTCCATGAAGATGTTTGGCCACTTTGTCAAAGATAAGGTGGCTGAGTGTGTTTGTAGTTGTGTCTGCATCCTCTAGTCTGTTCAACTGATCCTCAGTCTGTTTTGTTGCCAGTACCATGCTGATTTTATCACAGTACCTTTGTAGTATAATTTCAGTTCAGGGATTGTAATGCCTCCTGCCTTGTCTTTGTTGCCCAGAATTGCTTTTGCTATTCTGGATCTCTTTTGGTTCGAAATGAATTTTAGAAATGTTTTCTGTAGTTTTGTGAGGTATGCTAATGGCATTGTGATCAGGATTGCATTAAATCTGTATCACAATTTTGGGAGTGTGGCCATTTTCACTATATTCCTATCCATGAGCAAGGGATGTGTTTCCATTTCTGATATTTTGTTCCATCTCCTTTTTCAGAGTACTGTAATTTTCACTGTATAGATCTTTTACTTGCTAAGATTGATTCCTAAGTATTTTGTTTTTTTGAATGCTATTATGAAGAGTGTGGTTTCCTTAATTTCTCTCCCAGTGAGTTGTTTATGTACCGGAATACTACTGGTTTTTGTGTGTTGACTTTGTATCCACCTATTCAACTGAATTTGTTTATTCAATCTAGAAGCCTTTTGTTGGAGTTTTTGGGGTCTTCTTTGTAGCGTATCATGTCATGTGCAAATAATGATAATTTAACTTCTTTTGCTGTCCTTATTCTTTTTATTTCTTTCTCTTGTCTAGTTGCTGTGGCTAATGTTTCCAGAACTATACTGAATAGGAGTGGTGATAATAGACATCCTTGTCATGTACCTGATTTTAGAGTGAAAGTTTTCAGTTTTTGTCCATTTAGTGTGATGTTAACTGTTGGTTTGTCATAGATGACTTTTATCAAGTGGAAGTAAAGACCATCTATTCCAGTTTTCTGTAGGATTTTCATCATGAATGAGTGTTGGACTTTGTCGAAAGCTTTTTCTACATTTTTTGAGATGATCATGTGGTTTTTGTCTTTGGCTCTGTTGATATGGTGTATTACATTTATTGGTTTGCATATGTTGAACCATCCCTGCATTCCTGGGATGAATCCCACTTGGTCATGGTATATTATCTTCCTCATGATTTGCTGCATTTTGTTTGATAGCATCTTAATAATGATTTTAGCATCTATGTTCCTTAGGGAGATTGACCCCTAGTTCTCTTTTTTCATTGGGTCTTTTTCTGGTTTTGCTATCAGATTAATGTTTGCCTACAGGAATGAGTTAAGGAGTATTGCTTCTCTTTCAATTTCATTAAAATGTATGAGGGGTATTAGCATTAAATTTTATCTAAATTTCATGCAGAATTCAGCAGTAAATCCATCAGGACCTCAACTTTTCTTTATTGATAAGTAATTTAAAAATTGATATTGTAATTAAAAAATTACATTTTCAATCTCATTAACTGATATTGCATTATTTAGAATTTTTATTTCTTTTTGACAGCTCTCTGGTAACTCATACCTATCTATGAATCTGTCCATTTCTTCTGTGTTTTCCATCCTATGAGAGTAAAGATTTTTGAAGTAGATATTGATCTTGTGAATTTCCACAGGATCTGTAGTCACCCTTTCCATTCCTTAGTGCACGAATGAGTCTTTTCTGTTTTTGATAAGGTTGGCTAGGGGTTTATCAATTTTATGTATTCTTTCAAAGAACCAATTCTTCTATTCATTAATTCTTGATATTGTTTTCTTAGTCTCCATTGTGTTAACTTCTGCTCTGATCTTTGTAATTTCCTCCCTTGTATGGGCTTGTGTTTGTCTTGCGCTTTTTCTAGAAGCTTGAGGTGCAAAATCAGGCTGCTTATTTGTGCTTGTTCTATATCCCTGATGTTGGAATTCACCGCTATAAATTTCCCCTGTAGGACTGCTTGAGCCTCCTAGTATGTTGTATCCACTTTCTCATTCAGTTGTAGATACTTTCTGATTTCTTCTTTAAGTTCATCTGTGACCCATTGGTTGCTTATGAGGGTGTTATTTAATTCCATGTGTTTATGGGGTTTATGTGGTTTGTTTTGATTAATTTCCAGTTTCATTACACTATGGTCAGATAATACATATGGGATAATTTAAATTCCTTTTCATTTACTTTACCATGTTCTGTGGGCTAGTATATGGTCTATTTTAGAGAATGTCCCATGTGCAGCTAAGAATGTACATTCTGATGGTGTTGGGTTAAACAGTCTGAAACCATCTACTAAGTCCATTTTTTCACAGGTTTGGTTCAGTTCTGATATTTTGATGCTGATTTTTTGTCTAATGGATCTGTCTCTTTTTGACAATGATTTGGTGCCACATTATAGTTATATTTTGACTCAGTTTTTCATGTCTATTAATAATTGTCTTTTATAGTTGGGTACCCCCATATTTGGTGTATATGTATTTATGATTGTTATCTCTTCCTCTTTAGGTTTTCCCCTAAGAAGTATGTAATGACCTTCTTTATCCCTTTTGATCATTCTTGGTTTGAAGTTCACCTTGTCTGAATACAGAATAGCTACCCTGCTTTTTTCCGGGTTCCTGTCATGTGGAGTATTGTGTTCCATCCTTTGCCTTTCAGTCTGTTTCTTTGTGAGTTAAATGTGTTTCTTGTAGATCACATATTGTTGGATCTTACTTCTTCATCCATTTTTCTTTTGATTGGTGAATTGAAGCCATCTACATTAATGGTTATAACTAACGCCTGCTTTTCCCCTCTGTTTAATTGATTTCCTTGCCTGATGGTTTCTTTCTTAGAATTACGGTCATTTTTATCTCTGTCTAGACTGTCTTTCATTACTCATTGTAAGTTTGGTGTGGTGGCCATGAGTTTTTCAATTGTTCTTTGTCATAGAAGTATATTATTTCTCTATCAGTTTTGAGAGATAGTTTTGCAGAGGACATCAGTCTTGAGTTAGAAGTTGTTTTCTTTCAGGACTTGAAGTACTTTACTCCAAGCTCTTCTTCACTTGAGTGTTTATATTAAGAAGTCTTCTGTGATTCTGAAAAGTTTTCCTTTATAGGTGATCTGTTTCTTTTCTCTAACAGCTTTTAGTATTCTGTTCTTGTGCTGAATTTCTGGAATCTTGATTATTGTATGTCTTGATCTAATTTTATTTTGGTTATGGCTGTTTGGAGTTCTATATGCTTCATTTACTTGTTTGTCAATTTCTTTATCCTCACTTGGGAAGTTTTCTGCTATTATTTCTGGGGAGACTTTTTTTTAATGGCATTTGTGCTTTCTCATTGACCCCAGTCTTATCTTACTCTTCTTTGTGTCATCTTGTAGTTTGATTTTTCATAGTCCCTTGCTATTTTCATCGTTCTTTTCATGATCACAAGCTGCAGTTGTCTTCAAAATCTGATATTCTATCCTCTCCTTTATTCAATATGTTGCATATAATTTCAATGGAGGTTTTATTTCTTTCTTTTTCTTTTTCTTTTTTATTTTTATTTTATTTTATTTTTTATTTGTATTTTATTTTTTTTGCAGTACTGGGGGTCAAACTCAGGACTTTGTGTTTGCCAGGCAGGCACCTATGCCACTGAGCTAGATCCCCAGCCCTCAATGAAGGTTTTAATCTTTTGGATTTCTGCTTGGATCAGTTTCATGGATTTCATTTCTTTCCTATGTTGGGCACTTTTTGTGTCCATCAGTTTCCTAAACTCATTTGTTCTTTTATCTGTGTCTTCTTTAATATCTGTGATTTTAAGCATCATTTCTGTTTGTACCTGATAGATTATTTTCTCTGTAATTTTCATTTGTTTTTTCACTCCTGTTGATATTATTTCAGAAAGTTCTAGTGTTTGACTTCCAATTTCGTCTACATCATTGTGTTCCAGACTTGTCCTAGGGAGAATAGGGGGTTAACATTGCATTTTGCTTCTGTGTCTTGTCATGCTCTGTTTTCTTTTTTTTTTATTTTATTTTACTTTCTATGTTGATGCTTACTGATCTCTTATGGTAGCTTTATCATTAGTATTGAGGCTTCCTTAAGAGATATCTGTTCTTCAGGGATATCCTCTAGATGTCAATGGTGCTTTATACCTATCCCTTGAATCTACCTTCCCAATTTGTAAAGGAAGCAAAGTTACTATTTGGATCAGCCCCAAATCTCTGGAACTGGGTTTTGGTAGTGACTATGACCCCATATAATCACAGGGTTATCATACAGGGGAGTAAGACCAGTTATAACATGTATGACATCCTGGCTAAAGTAGTACAGTCTTAATCACAATAGTTTCAATTACAGCTTAATTACTGACAAAGTATGGTAACCATGAACCTGCAACCCCCAACCACAGAAGCAAACTCTTAACATTATATAACAAAATCAAACATATACCATGTACTTTTATGCAGTGATTTTCCCCTTGGTGGAGTGATTTTTACCTTTTCGTGGGGAGTGGGGGGAGGGGTTAAATTGGGTAGGGTACCGAATGAAGTGATGAACGAGGTCATGTGTAGTAAGAGTCAAGGCTGGAGGTCAAAGGATGATCACCCAAGTTTTTGGAAACTGGAGGACACAAGAGGAAAAGAATGGAAGAAATGTGAAGGCATAATCACACAGAGACAGTGTTTACTCACTGGAAAGTTTAAATTCGGAACGTAGTTGAAAGAGAAAGAAGATCTATAGAATAAAATGAAAAAGGTAAGAAACCTAAACAGTGAAAAAAAAGAAGGGAGAAAGAGGAGAAAGGAAAAGAAAGGGAAAAAAAGTAGACCTGAGAAAGAAGAAAGAAAAGAAAAAATCCAAAAGCAAAAATAACCACAAAATACGTGACAAAACAAGATGGCTTCCCACCAGGCGGGAAAGGGCTAGTCAGACAGACAAGGGAGAATAAAAGCAACAAGGCACCTCTGGTGCTCACAGTTCTTTGGTAGTGTCCATGTCGGCCCGGAAGTGTGCTGTGTACTCCAGACACGTTTGCCATGGGAATTGTGCTGGGTATGGAGCTGATCTTGGCCCCTGCATGTGGGGGCTGGGACTGGTCTGTTGGTAGAGTCCTCCAGAGCCCAACTGCTGGCTCCTCTCTGCTGCTTCACATACTTCCACGTGGATGGTCTCCTTGATTACTCCATGTGCTCGGGACCGGCTGTCCTGGGTCTGGTGAGTTTGGGTCGGTCCACTTGCCAAAGGCATGTGTACCCCCACTCACCCAGGCCGGCCTGGGTCTCATGGGCTCTGGTCAGTCTGCCTGCCAAACGCATGTGTGCGTTCATTCATTTTTGGTAGAAGATTCCTGAGAACACTTCCCGGTACCTCCCTCTGTCCAGTGGTATTAGAGGTAGGCTGCCACTGTGCATCTCAGCACTGGGCTGGACACAAACACTGGCACTGCCAGCATCTTCCTGTTAAGCCTTATTTCATTAATCTTAATGCCACACATGTACCCTAGCTAGTGCACAGCCGTAACAAAACAACTTGCAAAGTCAAAGGCATTCGAGGAGAGAGGTGAAGTGTTATTCTAAGCTACTTTGTCCTAAAAGTGAGCATAACCAGTGCTTTGGGGGAAATATAAGGGAAGACAATCTTGTCACCTTCTCCGAGATAAAAAACTAAGCATATATGTTGCCTCTGGCTTCAATATTTTTGGAAAAAAAAAATCTGTCTTTTGATTTTATTACTATTCTCTAATACAGTAACTCGATGTTTCCACTTTGCAAAATATGAGACTGTGGAGTTATATGCAGTTACAAGCATTATTTTGGATTAATGATCCTCAATCTTCCGTTACTGTCTATTTCTGTCTCATTGATTATCATGTTTCAGTATAATTTTTTAAATGAGAATTTAAACTTAACACCTTAATTCTAGGCAATGGAACTAAGAGATTTCCAATTTGTTATTCTTCCTATTGGTAGTTCTACCCTTGAATATGTTTATAAATAGTCAGCTACTATTATAAACTGTTCTCCAACTCACTATTTCTCTAATTTGTTGTAGAGAGTATAACTTGAGTACAATAATACATTATGTTTTTATCACAAAAGTCATAAAGACAGTCTTATGCCTAAATGTCAGTGTGAATTTGTGAGGTCTTTTATATGAATGCCTCCATCTTGTAGTACATGTGGTATATGTTTATGTGTTTATTATAGACACATTTAACTATATATATTCACAGAGATTTATATAGAAGCATTAAAAAAACAAGCATAGTCATGGGTGTTCGTTATATATAAAGGTTATTGAGGATGCAGAGATTTAAAAGATAGAAGAACCTAGTAATTGCCTTTAAGATCAGAGCACAAAGCATTACAAGGCCAGCCAGCAACAAAAGAGCAGTAATTTATGAGCTCAGCGTAAAAGAATAGCATAATTGCATTAAAAATTAATGCTAATGAACACTAAAATGGGGAAGGTGGTTATGATGAAAGTTTGTATTCATCTTTCCTGGTTTGAATGATGGCTAGTGGCTTGATTAATGGCTTAATTTCTATCAATTAGTGAGGAAAAATCTCCTGCGAGACAAGGGTAAATTGAGCATTGAATTACATATCTTGCTTTTGTGTGCTAAGAAAAAAGAGCTGCGTATCTGTGATATTAGCCACAGTGACAAATGTGGTGTGCCCCGCGATGTCTGCATTAGCTCTCCTGACAGGCGAGCCGTGTGTGGTTATGGGGTGTTTGGAGATGGCTGGCAGACAGCATTCAGCGAGAGTTCCTTAGAAACACACAACTCTTCCATCTATAGAATTTTAATTAGAGTCACTAAGAATTCTAAAATTAAAATGGACAGTGAACAGCAGCTGTGGATTCTATATTCTGACCTGTTACACCTCACGCTATATTCCTTCTCTCTACCCTGTTAAAATAAGAAAACTTCAAACAGCTTTAGTGTTGTTGGGGTTATTTCTTAGCACTCTTTTTAACTACATGGGTTTATTACATTTGGAACAATGTAAGGCTCTGGTACGTTGGGACTGCATAGTGCTTGCTGGTTTAGACGAGTTCACAGAAGTCATTTTATTTTTTGTAACAACATTTGCTGTACAGTAAATGATAAACTCTAAAGTGATAATTTCCTACTGTGGTTATTTATAGGCTTAAGGGAGAAATGCTACATTTTCCGGAAACTTTTTATTCACTTATAAAGCATTTCAGAATATGACATATACAATTCTTTGAACATTTTCTGCAGATTTGAAGGATTCTGAAAATATATACCCGTAATCTAGCGCAAGATAATGCCAGAAGATCAAGATAATAAACAGGACATATCCTCTACATTTAAAGCTATAGTGTATTTTACTGAGTGAATACTGAGTGAATAAATGCAGAATATGAACACTACAAAAACATCATTTCTAATAAACAAATTAGGTGGAGGGAATAATTTGTTGGGGGGCAGGGGTGAGCAAAACTTCATTTCCCCAGGAAATAATTGTTCGATCGCAGTTTAGGGATGTAATCCTAGTTCTGCCGCTGACTAACCACGTGACTGTGGCAACTTACTCACCCGCCTCAGTGTCTCCCCCTCACACTAAGAATGGCAGGTTTGTCTCATGCAGTTTTGATCGTCACATGAGGCAATTTGTGTCAAGTAGTTAGTACACAGTGCCTTAAATATTGAGTTTTCACTGCTGCTGCTTTTAGTGCTTCTACTAAAACAATTCATCTGACTTTTTAAACAACTATTTAAATGGGAAATGAGTTTGCCTGACTTTTCCCACTAGTAAAATAATACAAATATGGACCAAAACCAAAATTTCTGTGGACTTACCCGCACTAAACTAAAACGTCTTTGCTTTTACAACATGGTTCATCCCTAGTTTGTGTAGTTTATAAGGCAGCCATGAGCAAGCAGCAGAAGATCCTCCTTATCAACTCACTGCAACCTGGATTAGCAAGATTTCTGCTTCCCCGCTCAGCCCAAAGCACCCAGCGAGTCAGGACAGGGTAGGGTTGGGATGGGCCTGCTGGGCCTTCTCAGAGCTGTGCGTAGGCCTGCTGTCCACTGTTCCAGTCCCTCTCCTGCTCTGGTCGTTGGTGCCACCCCACATGACTGTACACCGCAGGATATGTGAGTCAAAGCCAGTTACTACCTGGCTGAGCCCCACAAGGTTGCCAACTTTACAGTATACTGTTAGAAATATATGTACTCTTTTAGCCAACTTCCATGTCATTAATGCTGTTACTAAAGAGCACTTGAACACTTTTACTTAACAGCTGTCATTTATTCAGTGCTTTTACTGACTCGCTCGCTGTGCACTGCGCACAGCATTAGCTCTTCATGCTGGTGGCCTCACAGCACCCTTGTCTCTGCAGCAGTGTCACCGTTTCGGGAGCTCTTCCCTGATTCCCCCAACAGGAACCGCTGCCGCCTTCTGACCTTCTTGTCCGACCCGTTTTCCTTGGTATTACATTGTTTATTTGTCTCCCTCATTAAAACGTGAGCTCCATGAAGAAAGTAACTCATACCTAACTTGCAAATCCCTGCTGTGTATATTGAGTGTGGTCAGGTATTTGAAAGGGGAAGGGTGAGTGTGAGGCGCGGCCCTTGTTATTCCCATGCTGCAGACAGGAGAGCTGAGCCCGCACTGTTTGCTCAAGTCCACGAAAACCACTGATAGCAAAAAGAGGACTCAACCAGGACATAGTGAACCCAGAGCCCTTAAAACAAATGATTTGAAGACACTTAATTTTTTAGGGTACAAAAACTTAAAATTTCTAATCTTTAAGTTCCCCCGGGGTGTTTCATTTTTTAATGGTTACTTTGATGTCCTTTAATTGTCAGTTATTTGATGAATGTGCCTTGGCTGCCTACTAATAATAGAGCATCCTCCCCTCAACTGTGGAGGTAACAAAGAGGTTTGTCCCTTCTAGCCAGGGAAGGGACGCTTTCATTTGCAAAAAGGTCCACATCAGTGTAAGCGTATGCTAAGAGCCAAGTGAGCTGTGAAAGAGCCCTGCTTCCCGGAGGTGGCAGGGAACAGCATCGCCCAGCATCAGGGGCCGCCTCACCTGGCCGGGAGAAATAAAGACGGTGAGACGCGAGAAAGCCAGGGAGGCGTTCAGGGCACGCTTTGCCTTGAACAAAGCCTAGTCTGTCGTCCGAATCACTTGCATTTGTGTAAATGCTTAACCAAAATTATTTTTCACTGGAACAGTAACATTAAAGTTATTTCTGTTTCTTAACCTGATGTGAACAGTTCAGTGCAAGATGGGTCTGTCTTGGCCCCTGCGGGGTGGGCTGGGGTGGAAGGATAGTGACTTCCACGCTTTGACACTACAGCGTAAACTTCCAAAAGACTTAATGGACAAGCCGGATTCCACCTAAGAAGGTTCTAAGCTTTTAAGCTTTGTGTGTGTCAGTTGTTGAAATTCATTCCCAGGGATATTATTGCTTTTATGAACAAGCTTAAAGTGCTGGGATTGGATGGACCTCTAATTATATGCTTTGTATAATTTTTTTAAGAAACATAAAAAGTGTTCTGTTTAAAAAGACAAAGCAATGGCTGTGTTTTGTGCAAATTTGCATTAATGAGAAGTTGTTTTAATAACTTTGGAATCCCAAGTAGGCACGGGGGACATTCCACGTGCTGACAGCGTGCCGGGGCCCGCCCCACCTGGCTGACAGTGTGCCCAGGCCCTCTCCATCTGCCGGCTGGCTGCCCTTTGCCTTTTTCCGTTCTTGTACAGCTCCTGAAAACGCTCTACATTACAAAGGTTTTTATTTTTCAATATCTATCTTGTACCATAAAAGGGAATTTCATAGGTATTTTCCATTCTTGACTAAGATTTGAGTCAACTTTATCTGATAATCAGATAGTCTTTTGTATTATTCATGTGTTTGTAACAATACTATTAGTATATAAATGTTTTTCCTGGAAGCATAAGTACTAGCTGGGCCAACTGACCCAAATTCTTCGTAATGTAAGATGCATTTTAACTTGGGGAAAATTCATAAAATATTAATATTCAAAAGGAACCAGTTGAAGATGAGTTCTTTGTATATGTTTTAGGCATCTTTCATGAAAATCAAGTTGCTGTTATTCGCTGATTACATCCAGAGCAATAGTGCCATCTGCTGTTAGCAGCGTAGCATTGCTGTTAGAGGATCTTGGCCTGTGTTGGCAATGTACAAATAAGTATAAACCAAAATTTTAGTCTTTTAAATGAAGTTTGCACTGGAGTTTGTCGTTTTTATTTAGTAGTTTTAAATATGCATACCAATTGATGAACATGTATGCCAGTATGATAAATATGTATACCACTTCTTTATTCAAAGAAAGCTCTGTAGACATTATACATGAAATTGATTGCCAAATAGAACTCCAGGTAACAGGAGAGCCTAATTTATAATAGTATAACCTCAACAGTAACTAAGAAAGCATTTTATTTTTATCATAAAAGAAAACAAAATTATTTTAATGCAATGACTTAGTATTGATTTTTGTGTCCTCTAGTGACAGGCTTTCTGATCCCATTTTTTATTTTATTGTGAAATATGTATCTGTTCTACTGGCATTGGAAAAACATAGGGAGGTCATTTTACTTACCAGTAGTGTGTTTATAGAAATCATTCAATGCTAGTGCATATTTTTACCTAATATGTACAATGTGAATGTTTTAAAGCATCATGTAATTGTGAGTCTCCCAATAACGATGAACTTACCTTTACTTTAGCCCAGGGCTGATGATTACAAGGTGTTTTGCCAGCTAGGTATTCACTAGCTGTCACATTTTTCCCAGTCCTAAAATTGGTACAGGATTTTTCAATAAATTGGCATGTATAACGTGCGAGACTGAATTTAAAGCATTGTAATATACATTATTGATGTGTTTTCTTCTGCTTCTAAAATGACAGGATTATACTTGAGACATACATTTGTGGACATTGGTATTAGAATTCTGAGTACAAAGCAATTTAATATCTATTTTATGTCTACTGTTTTCAGACAACACGGAGCTAAGCTATTATAAGGCTGAAAATGCCAGGAATCTTTCAGATTTTAATTTAGCTATCACTCCCTTACGAGTAAGATGGTCCCCACACTGGAAGATAAAAGCCATGTTGGTTTATTTTCATATTGTGAGTCAGGCATACTGGCTCGCTTCTATGTGCCCTGTACTTTGTTAGTCCTGAGGTGATTTTTAAAGAAGCACAAAGATCATGTTCTGCTTTTCTCTAATCTTTTCCCTTCTTTCCTTTATAATTTCTACAATGCTGTTTTAATAAGCATACTGGCACTCTGGCCGGCTTCTATGATAACACTTTTGTTTGTATTAGAAGCTGGTTGTGTTTCTAAATTTAAAGCTACAAACACCGACAGCTTTGAACATCAGTGCTGTTTGCAAGTTCACCTCTGACATTTAATACTAATGATGTGCTTTGCAAATGCAAGTAAGAGAGTATGTTATGGAAAAAGCCCAAGAGGCCCAGGAGCTGATACTGATGAGGCATCATCCTGAAGGTAGAAACGATCTCTTTAGGTTGGGAATTAGTGATGGTAAGAGAATCCTAGTGAAACTAATTAGGACCTGTGTAAACAAATGTTTTCCTGTGGACATTAAAGCTGAACCGCATGGACTAGTACCCATTGTGACTTTTCTCTGCTATATTAACATTACTATAATATCATTAATTTTAAAATTACCCACTTGTTAGGAATGTTTTAATATTGATTAATTAGCTGTACAAAAAAATTCTCATTTCACATGCTCAGTTAGTTCACTGTGTAATTAAAACCTAGATAAGCTTTTATTTGAAAGCAAATGGAACTATTTGCTCTTCTGTGGTGTTGGGACAGTACTCATGTAGGAAAGTGTATTTTTCCAAAGATGTGGATATTATCTGTGGCAGCTGCTACTGCCAAGCATTCTGTGCACTGTTTCTCACAGGAGAAAAGATTAGTTACAGCTGTTAGGGGCACAGCTTCAGAAGAGCTATATTTCCTGTAAATAAACTGAAGCTTGCATAAGACTATATAGTTATAATTTGTGGTTGGCCAAACATTGAGACAAATATTGGAAAAAAATGTTAATTTTTTACTGAGCTCTTGAAATGAAATTTATTTTCATACTCTTTATAATGATATTTATAGCAGCATGTAAGTTTTGCAGCTTGGAACTACAAGATGTAGAAATTACTTTGATGCAAGTAATTCCACCTTCTTGTCAAACCAGTGGCTATAGCTGTTTCTTTTAAAAAGTATAGTTGTTTCTAGATGAGATGAGGTCATAATTAGCAGTCATTACCATGAAATCCAAAGTTTTAGGTGCCTTAGCTGAGTATAGAACTGGCTCCTAGTTCAACTATGTATTTGTATTAGCTTTCAGCAGGGTGTGAGCCATGGTACAGATTTTCTGCTCAGTTAGTACATATGTGCAAAAGGAAATGCAAAATAATGAAATGACACATGCCTATGATTGCTTATTAAAGCAAAAGCAAAAGAAACAATTCAGCCCATCAGCACGCATGGTAGAAAAACTGTTAAAAGGATAAAAGATTATTGTGCAGGGGTAAAATAGAAGCGGGCAGTCTCCGAGCTGCTGTGGCGTTCAGCGAAAAGAATGCAACATACGCCAGAGTGCGTAGTGTACTAATCTTGTGTAATAAAGGAGAAGAGAATATATACTTATATTTTCAGAAGTAAACATTGGAAAGGTAAACCTAAACCTAATAAGAATGATTGCTTCTAAACTAGAGAGAGAAGCAGAGGCATGGGATAGAAAGGGAAGCCTAGATCCCTCTGGATGGTGATGTTTTAAGTTTTGACCTTATACAATGCACAGAGTAAGATCTGATAATCAAAAACTAACTAAAACAAACGAATCTAACTATACCAAGTTGAAAGTTTAATCACATGGAGAATGATTTCAAATCACTTAAGAGCATAGTGTTTTGACAGATTAGCAGAGCAAATCCTAAGGTCAAAAAGACTGCAAAGAAATTTTGAAATACATTGAAATACCTTGTTAATTATAATGGTTATCTTGTTGTTTTGAAACTAATACATATTGGGAAAGCCAAATGAACATTTTCGATTATTAAGGCCTAAGACTTATTGGAAAATACCTACGTATAAAATTAAAAAGACTTCTACTGAAAATTCTATAATCTTTAACTAGGTTGATAGTGTCAGCATGAATTCACATTGATTTTTCTTTTTATAAATATGTATTTCCCACCCTACTCGCTCAAAAAACTAAGAAGCAGTAACAATTTAGTAACAGTGAATGCCTCTAGTGTTTGTATTATTGTGTCTAACTACCATTCCCACGAAGGCTTTGGGAGAAAGGGCAAATTTTCATGTCTAGGATGGGAACTATATAATGATTATAGCTCATCTTCTCATGCCTTAACTATAAGGAATTTTTAAGGCATCTGAAGAGGCTTCTGCTGCCCACACTTGTAGCAATTTAAGCGTCAGAGAAGGAAGATAATTACCATAGACTGACATATAGTAAATACTGTATATAAGCATTCTAAATTCGTAATGTCATTTTTGGTAAACTTCGAACCAAAATGGATACAAAGAAAAAAATTAAACATTTTTGTGACTTTCCTCTATAGGCTATATTTCATACTCATTAAATAATCAATGAGCTTTAAGTTCTCCATTATAAAAAATTAGAGGTAATAAATGAGGGAAGAAATAATGGGATTAGAAAATTACCTTTCATCACCCTCTAATGAAACAATTGCTGTGAGAAGCAGTACTATTCCCGGTTATTGTGTGAAACGGTGATGACAAACTTTATAATGGGGGGCCACCACACCTTGAACCCACTGACCAATCTTAACATCACTAACGGGGGGGGGCACCTACTGGTGCAATTCAAGAGGAATCACATAGCAGCACCGATGATGTATTTTTGATAGAAAGAAATTGAGCCTAATGTCATCAGACCTTAAGATCTAATTTCTCGTCCACACAAAATATGGCTAATTTAAGAATATGTTAAATGACACTGTGGGGATGAAATCATTCACACAGAGTATAGAAATTTTTATGGAATAAATGATCCAGTTTCTTCAAAATAAATAGCAAGAGAATGATAGTGGACTATAAATGAAGAGATTTAAGATACCCATCAATCAAGTAGAATGTATGATCCTTGTTTATGTATGTTTCAAAAACAGGAGTTATAAAAGTCCTTTTTAAGAAAATTAACCATGTAGTATGTAAATGATATTAATAAATTATTGATAATATCTGTAGGTATGAAACTGTATTATATGTTGTTGCTGTTATTTTAAGTCTTTGTTTGCCAGAGATGCCTAACTAAAATATTCAGAAATACTGTCATGTTGTCTGAGATACATGGTTAAGTGCTCTAGGTTCCTACCAGAAAACATATTGGCAGGGGAATGGGTAGATTATATGAGAGTAACTGAAAGTTAATGATTTTAGAGATTGAGTAATGGGATTCAGAAATTGGATTAAGATTCATTGTTCTCTTATCCCTTTTATATATATTTCCATAATAAAACATTAACATTTTTAAAGTCCTCTTTCCATATTAGCCTATTTTAGCTGAGATCATAATTAGCTGTGCCTTCTGAGCAATATTTTAGGTTTTAGAGGAGAGACTTGGTTCCTATGAACGTTGTATTTGTGACTCTCAAAGGGAAAACGTTTCTTCTTATTGCTGAATGTAGTATCTTTTCATCCATGTAAATTTTATAAGTAGTAAAGATTCTTCTTAGAAAAAAAGAACACTGCTTAGGTGTTGTGTTGTTAACAAGCTTACACCAAAATACCCTGATACTATGCCCTCTTTTTTTAGACCAAGCCACCCTGATAGAACAAGTAAAAAGAGTTAAAGAAATTGAAGCTATTGAAAGTGATTCCTTTGTTCAGCAGACATTCAGATCAAGTAAGGAAGTGAAAAAGGTAAGTTGTCATACAGGCATTATGAATAAGCCTTTGGATTCCAACTGAAGATATGCTTTATTAGTGGATTTTAGTTAGACATAGTGCTTCTTCTAACAGATGAAGTAGGTCGAGAGAGTTTTATTAAGAGAGAATCAATCAGTGAGAATCAGTTCAACTTGTATAAAAATACAGTGTAAAAATGAATCTGATGCAATTTTTGTTATAATTTACTAAGACGGAGGTGTCAGTAGGATGGTTGTTATAGTGATATGCATTTCCTAAATATATACAGTTATCTTTTAAATATAAATACATACTTTTTGAATTGACAGGTGAACGTTAGGAAAGAACTTTAAATGATAAAACTATTCCCCAAAGAGAAACACACATTTCCAACCTCTGCTCAAGTGCTTATCTTAGTCAACTACAATGAAAGCAGCTTTGGCATTTCATTTCTGTGGCATTTTTTACACATCCTTTTGCTAGTACAATTGCTCTTATGAACGTACGTGTATATGTTCCTTGACTAGGAAAAGGCAGTCTAGGAAATGTACTCTTTATCAACGTTCATAATTATAATTGCGACTTACGCTAAAATATTATACATCTATAACTATATTAATGCCTATAAATATCCTGAGGACAAATGTAAAAATTCACTTATTTGTACTCTGATATTACATATTTAAGTAGCTGTAAGTTTTGAGATACTGCATTTGTGTTCGCAAATATCCATTATTCTTAAATTGTTCAAGATGGACTTGTTATAGGTTACATTGTTTATCATGTTTCTAGATTCAGCCTCCAAATAATAGTGCATCAACTCAAATTCTACTCAAAAGGGCAAGGAGATGACTGTGTCTCACCCTGTGGTTAACTCCAGGTCCTGTCAGGCTGTTCTATGTTTACTGACCCAACAAGTAAAAATTGATGTGTTGTTTTCATTAGCACTGCTTTATTACTAGTGATATGAAAGACTTTTAATTTCAGTTTTTTAAAAATAATTAATTCAGGAGACATGACTTGAGAATGTGATACACACCAAGCACAGAACTAGTTAGCCTGGGATAATCTGTAGTCCCTGAGTTGTCATCATGTAGATTGTGTTTAAACTTTTGGTAGCTTTCCATAATTCCTAAATCATGGAGCCACGGTGGACATTTGTAAATATAGCTACCCATTTGATTTAATACCTCACTGCTGCGTACTGTAGGCACGTTCATCTGTCCTCGTGGAAGGACTGTAATTTATTTTTAAATTGGCTTTCCTAGTACTTGTTTCCTAAAGTCACTGAGACCTCTCAGTCTCACTGGACTCTCTCATAATCAGTTAGCATTTTCGTTCTGTGAAACTACTTACTGTCTTATAGTTAATATGGTGAGTTTTCTTCAAAAACCACCTTTTCCCATTTGGTACTATGAATGTTCTCTTTAAACTTATTTTTAATTCAATACCTCTTCTTCAAGAAGACATACCTGGAAAGGTAAAAAATGGTTTCAACAGGAGAATGTGCTGAAAAGCCTCGGAGATAGTGTTTGCCTTAGTGAACGGACAATAGTCTAAAGTCTTAGTTGTAGTTCCAATAGTGAACTACGTTATTAGTAACTACGTTTTGAGGTGATCAAATGAGCAATGATCGGTAAATAAGGAATAATCTCACACTTGACTGAAACATAAGAGGGACAGTTTATTAGTTTAGAAAATGACATCCTTTTCGAGTTTCTGAACAGTCTGTGTCTACAGTACAAGGCAAGGATTCAAGATGCCCAAGAAGCTGAATTATTTATCAGGAGACTACCTAGCAAAAAGAAGTAAATTATCTTTAATATTTTCTTCATATCACAGGGAGAGGTGACAGGTTGTCCTTAATACATAGCAAAGATTAATTCTCTTGAGGGCTGCATTACTGTGGCCCAAGTGTCAACGTCTTTCCCTGCTGGATGGTGCCGCGACTGTGGGATAAAGTTGGTATCTGTAAGAAAGAATATTCCATGGCATCACCCCTTTGGCTGGGCAGTCTTTCTTCGGCTGTGCCAGTTCGACTAATGAAGCTAGGAGCTATTACAAGCAGGAAATAGCTATTACCAGTGACACGCTAGACACTGTGTCTCCTCAAGCACATTGATTTAACTAGCTGAACTCTGAAATCATATTTCTCTTGCCTGAGTGAATAGAGAATCTGATAGCTCCTGCTACTTCATTAATTTTAGGAGCCAAGATGAAGTTTGTTTTCAAACAGCTGTCCTAGATGTGCTTAGTATCAATTATTCAGGCCTAATATTATACTATCTGAGAAATAATCAGTCCGTTCAGACAGAAAGCAAGTAATCCCGTGCGTTTGTTCATGATAAAACTGAATTTTCCAAACTGAACCGCCAGGTGGCAGTGTCATTGAACGCCAGAACTCGTGGCAGCACCCAGGGTGAGCTTTGTTCTATCACTAGGGCAGAATTTTCTCTTGTACTTTTCCTCACTTAAAGAAGAAGCAATAAATGATTATCTCCTTAAGTTTGAAATTGTTCATTAAATGGTAATTTTCACCCTCTCATCCTAACCTTGGAGAGGGTTACCTTTAAAGTTCATATGTACTTCTCAAAAAACTGTTAATTATCATATAGGTAAAAACAGAATGAGATGAATTGGCTTATGTAATAGAATTTTATTTCTCTGACCTGAAGATGTGGGATCCACATCCTTGACAGCTGAGAACAGCACTCTCAAGGCAGTTGAGCATGAACCGCCGGTCTCCTGCTGAGCCCTCTAGCATGGTGGAGATGTGTTCGGGGACAAGCTTCTATAGTTACTGCAGGACAACACAGACAACCAGAAATCAGCCTCCGAGGCCTCAGTGGATCGGCGTACTTGCCACTTTTCCCCACAGAGAATACTGAACTTTACCATTAAACACCCTCAGTTTTTTAGAGGGTCAGTGTATTACTTGGGGTCACGTACTTTGTAGGCCCAGTGTACTAAAGACCTATAAATGTTTGGAAACCTGGAGGGGCGACTATTGGCTCTGAAATATAAAAAGAAATCTGCCTGATCAAATTCAGTATTTCTTTAAATGTCTATATAAACTAGTATCATGCTTAAAATGAACGTGAAGTGTTAGACTTAGTATCTGTAACACCTCCTCCCTGGAAAACAGTGTGTAGAGTAATTTGTCTTCCTTCGCGAGCATTCCCAAACAGACTCGCTGACCGCTTAAGAGGCCTACCATTCGCAGTCCTTTTGTCTACTAGAGTATGAACTCTCCTGTGGGTGCAGACCAGCTTCCATTCACATAAAAACTGTAAATGAGTGTTCGTAATTCAATAAAATACATAGTAAAAAGAAGGGGTGGATCTTGACATCGAAAGTTCATTAGATTTCTGCTACCAATCATCATAGAAGTGATACCAAACTTTCCCTTTGACCATAAACAGTTATAGAAGTTGACCAGATGCGTGAAGTATTCTTGTTTTCAGGTACTGAATAGGCTGACAGTCTTAAGAGAAGGGAAACCAAAGATGAGCTCCAGAATTCCTCAGCTGGGAGGCGATGCCCATCAGGGTGGTGGTGTGGCTGAGATTAGGAAGCAGTGGCCCAAGTTCTGGGATGCAGTGTCCAAGGGTCCCTCTCACTCCTTACAAGCTACCACGGCCTCCTCTCTGACCTTTTCCTCTCAGGGGCTTTGTACTCAAGGATCTGTCTGGCCAAGCGCTCTCCTTTTGCTTCCTGCGCCTTGTTCTCTCATTCTTCGGCTCTTACTTCGACCTCTTGGTGATGTTCCAAAACACCCGCGCTGAAGTGGATCCCTCTCTCCAGTCCCCGTCATCCTCCTTATCAACACCTTATTTACCCTTTGAGATCACATACTATTCTCTGTGATTGTATATTTATGATGTATTTGTCTATAACCTGTCAACTCTAGGACCAACCTATAATCTCCAGTTGGTTCAGAGACCACGTCTACTTTATTCTCCCTGTGGACCCAGCACTTAGTGATTAGGAGTGCTCAACAGTACTGGTTAAACAGATGCACATCCAGTTCTAAGATAAATTAATAAAGGACTAACCATGCATTTATCACTACCCAGAAATTTTTCCCAGTGACATCTGTTTTATGCTTCAAATAAATGAACGTCATAGATAAATTTAAACACTGAACATAGAAAAAACAGATATAAAACCAATAGATATAGAACAAGGCTACGTAGTACAATTAATTTCCAGTTGTCTTTTTAAAACTATATTTCAGCTTTAAATTTCAGATTCTTATCTAATCCACCTCATTCTTTCGATCTTGCTTGAATCAATCTCCTGGCCACCTCCTTGCTCAGGAAAGACTCACACTTAGCTGGATAAGCACTGCACAGTCGGCTCCTTCAGTGCAGGCACAGGGACTAGTCAGTCTTTGCATCCCAGGTGAGCAGCACACTGCGTGTCACACGGTGAGTGCCTAGTAAATGTGGGATTCACTGTGTGCCTAGTTTGCCAGCAGGTACGAGAAATTCTACTTTTGGGCCTGAGGATATAGTTCAGTGGCACAAGCACCTGCCTGGCAAGTGCAAGGTTCTGAGTTTGATTCCCAGGACCAAAAGAAAAAAAAAGGAAGAAAGAAATTCTAGTTTTATTTCTTACCGGGCTGTGTCACAATTTTTTCCAATCATTGATTTTTAAATGTCTTACATAACCTTAAAAAAAACCTATGAGTATGTCAGATGATGAATGGATTAATAATATAGTAGATACATATAATGGAATATTAATTAGTGAAAAGGAATGAAGTACTAATACATGCTACAACATGGATGAGCTTGAAAACATTATGCTAAGTGAAATAACCAGTCTCAAAAGACCATGTATTGTATGAAATATCTACAACAGACAAATCCCTAGAGAAAATAGACTAGTTGATCTCAACCTAGGGATGAAGTTGGCAGGAATATTGAGCCTGGAGGACTTTGCAGGAGGGATGGCAAAGACCCCCTGACGCTGGTTAGGGTAACGGCTGCACAGTTGTGTGGATATGCACCGCGCCATTGATGTATGTACTTTAGGTGGGTGGATTGTATTTAAATAAGTTTACATGTACTTTTTTTAAAAATTACCTTTTAATTTTTTTATATCCAAGGAGGCAAAGTAAATACTAGGCATTTGTTGCAAGCTTATTTTATTAGAACTTAGACATAGCGTGTGTATACAGTATATTTCAATAACAGACTGATTTCTGATTTCTTAAAATATGCTGATCATAAGAAATAATACACATTTCTTCAATATTTTTGTGTGGTTTGTTTAAAGAATAATTGTTTCTCATTCCATAATGTAGGGCTTTTTTGAGATAGACATCATTTCAGAAGGACACTAATTGACCAGTCATTGTTCAGTATCAAAAATAGTATTAAGATGGGTCATGTTTAACTTTTTACGTGTTGAATCTTCCAGTCAGCGGAACCGAGTGAAGTGAAACATCCAGCTCCAGTACCAGGACCAGCGCCGGTAGTTGCAGATCCACCCAGTGCTGAGAAGGAAATAGACCCGAGCAGCATCCCCACTGCCATCAAGTACCAGGACGACAACTCTCTGGCCCATCCAAATGTAAGATATGTAAACGCTATGAGTGTCAGCCGAAGTCTGCTTACCTGAAATTTATTTAAGCCCTTGTCCTTTTGTTCCTGCACCAACAAGGCCATTGGAGCAAAGGGGTTCGTGTATTATTTGATAGTCATGGGCAGCTGACCTACAGGCCTCCCAACCTGTTACTTATAGTTGAATCTGATATACCGAATTCATGCCGCCCGACTTGTGTGGTAGTACTCTGTGGTTAAGAAAATAAGTTGTATTTTGTTTGGTTGTTTTTTAATCTGACCTGAAAGTTCTAATTTTGACTTAGCTCTAGTTTGTTCTTTGTAAGCGTGTCACTAATACCATTTCGCTGTCTTAAGAAATAGTTCAATTCTGTTTTGCCTCTCAGAAGGGTTGTAGGAAATGAACTCACAAAAACAGGGTGAAAATTGTTAACCAGTGGTGTTAATGTTAGTCCTTTTAAGACTCTGAGCATTTCTAATTCCCAAAAGATGGACTTTAAGTAGTCATCAAGGATTAAACAGTATCTGAATCTTATGCTTAAACATGTATTCCATAGAGGCGATTTGTATCATGTTAAGTCAAATCCCGGTTATTGGTAGATAATAATATTTTTCTTTTCCTTTTTTATTTCAGTTATTTATTGAAAAAGCTGAAGCTGAGGAAAAGTGGTTCAAGAGATTAATTGCTCTCCGACAAGAGAGATTAATGGGCAGTCCTGTAGCCTAAGTCATATATGGGTTAAGTCAACAGTAACTTTGAAAATTTAGGTTTTTGAATCCAAATATTTTTTTCTCTTAAAGTGAACTTAGCTTATTATATACAAATGTAATATCATTCCATCCTTCTCTCATGTAGGCTTGAATATCTGTTGATTTCAACTGAATCAAACATTGTGAATAGCAAAGCTAGAACAAAATTTTTCAATGCATGAAAATGTTGTACCATTAATAAAGCTAATCATAAAATATCAGTGTTAAATGGTATTCAGTAGTGTCTTAGTACAATTTGAAGAGTCAAATTATCATTTAAAGACTATTGCTTATGCATATATGAGTCAAATTATGCTATAAGATTTCATCTATTATGGACTTTGAAGCCCCTGTGGAATCTTTTATCTCAGTTTATTAAAAAAAATTAAGAACAATATAAAGCACCTGTTTTGGTTACTTTTCTCTCATTGCTGAGACAAAATACCCAATACCCAAAATGAAGGAAGGAAAGGTTTATTTAGCTTACAGTTTGTGGAGGTTTCAGTCCATATTTGGCTAGTTCTAAGGCAGAGTGGCACATGCCAGAGGGCAAACTGTTTAGGGCAGCAGAGCACAGCAAAACCAACCAGCCAAAAGGGAGGAATGGCTGCAAGCAGCCTCCTTTTCTTCCCTACATTGTAAACAACCTACCCCCACTGGGTCCTGAACCTCTCACACAATCTCCATCCCCTCCTCTTCCACAGGCTCAGGATGTTTACAAAGTAAGCACGCCAGCTTCCTCCAGAGTCACTCAGCTAAACCTCTAGATTCCTCAAGTTGACACAATGTATCAACCATAACAGCACCCTAAACAACCGAAGCAAAACGAGCATGGTGAAATTAAGGGGCTGACGTATCCCCATTGCCCTGTCCTCATCCCTTAGGGGTTATAAACATGTTGTACTGCGGACACCCCAAAAAGGAAAGAGGTCAGGAGGTGGGGGGTGGGACGAGGACGGGGAATGAAAAACAGGGTTGAGATGAGCACGTGCGTGGAGCAGCGCCGCACGAGAAGTGCACACATCGTGTCCTGCGCACACTCGCTAATACTAAAATAAAAAGATACAAAGAAGGAGTGTTTACTTAAAATTTTTCTTCAAAATTAAGTAAACTGATGGTTTTTGCTTAGAAATCAGCTTCTACTAGGTCCTGCTTTGAAACTGACAAGCAGACCCCAGCTCGTTCCTCCAAAATGCACTTGCTCACGGTAGACCTAACCAATTGTCCAGCCATGACGGCAAAATAATTTCCGAGCAAACTGGTGGAAGCTCTCTCTTCGGTCTTAGTGAGCTGCGCGCCCCCGCAGAGGAAGCCCACTAAGCATCACTCCAATAATGCCGTCCCTGGAGAGTGCCTTTTTCCAGTGGTGCGTGACACCAATTACGGATTCCACACTGAACAGGCCAGAGAGAAGCACTGTGGGCCTTGCTCTACAAAACTGATTGTCACCTGCTGACATGAAGGTTCCCTCTTCCACTTTTTGCTATTGTGCAGCCTCACTGCAGTGTAGTCTCTGTGAGGACGACAGCTCAGAACACGGGAAACATACAAGGACCTTGGGATAGGACATTTAATGCTCTCTTTATTATATTTCTGGAACTACAAAATTCTTTCTTATGGATCTGGAGCTTAATTTTATTTTTTGTTAGCACATTTTAGATATAAATGATGGTAACATTCACCAGAGGGAATTTGTACTGTACAAAATATATCTTGATTGTTCTTTTTTCCCCAATTCCCTTCTGTCCCTTCACCCCTCCACTCCTGCTATTTATAAAAACTTTGTTTCACTTATTTTTTTTTTGGAAACAGGGTCTTCCTGTGTAGTTCAGGCTGGCTTTGAACTCACTAACTCACTTATGTAGCCCAGGCCAGGCTGGCCTCAAACTCTCGGCAATTCTCCTGCTTCACCCTCCAAGTGCTGGGGTTACAGGTGTGCGCTACCACGCCCAGTCCCATTCTTTTCCTTCTATTCTTTTTTTCTTTTATTTTCATTCCTTTCCCCTTCTCCCCTCCCTTGTTCCTCTTCTCATTTGAACATTTTCTTTCCATTTCCCAATATGTTATACATTTTAGTCCTTATTTACACTTTTGGTTTCTCACAGCAGAGAAACAAGGCAATATTTAAACATGTCATGTCTGATGTATTTCACTTAAGAGTATAGTCTACAGGTGCATCCATGTGCCTAGAAATGTCTCTAGTTTATCCTTCTTTATGACAGAGTAGTAATCCATGTTATTTAAAAAAACCACATCTTTACCCATTCATCTGATGATAGACATTTGGGCTGTTTTCAAGATTCAGCAATTACGAATTGTGCTGTCATAAACATGGGTATGCGTATATTGCTGTGGTGTGATAGTTTTAATTCTTTTGGGAAGATACCCAGAAGGGGAATAGCTGGGTTAAAGGGCACCTCTGGTCGTAGTTTTTTGAGGAGTCTCCGCACTGATTTCCACAGTAGTTGCACCAGCCTGCATTCCCACCAAGAGTAGAAAAGGGTTCATTTTTCCCCACAGCCCTGCCAGCATTAGTTATTGGTTGGTTTCTTAAAGATAGTCGTTCTTTCTGGAGTGAGATGGAATCGCAGTGTTGTTTAAATTTACATCTCTCAAATGACCTTCATTTGTTATTTCTACTTGTTCACCTGAGAAGTGTCTTTTATTTCCTATCTCATTTTTGGATAGAACTACAAAATTTTAATGTCTGTTGAAATAAAAACTGTAAAGAACTTACACTGAATTACAAGTGGTATAGAAAATAGTCTCATGAGAAAATATTTGTTTTCGTACACATTTTCTTATTATAGATAGAAGCTATGGTTCTGTTTTCCTTTGCCGTAAATACAAGTGCCCAATATGAAGTCAGATTTGTGTAGTTTTTAATATAGATAAATTAATGTTTAATGACTTCAAAAATAGGTTAAAGTTTCTGAAATATTTTGTGTTCTCTGTATAATTTATAAGCTATAAAAATACTGTCACTCTTTGGGGAGATGCATTTTAGTAGTCTGGGTGAGAATCTGCATTATCATTTCAGCCACTAGTAATTCTCCATAGAACCTGGGCTAAATTTTCTCAATATGCCTAAAAGTTCCTTTTCTGTAAGATAGTGAGAATATTATGATGTACTGTAGTTGTACTTAATACCAATGTGCCCATGTCTTATGTACCCCAAGTACAAAAACTTGAACTGCAGAAGAGTTGTATTTTAAAGTTAAATTTTTCATGGAGATAGAAAATCAAGTTTGTTTTTTAATGCACTAAACTTGGCCCTGCAAGAACTGGGGCTATTTCCCTTGTTCATCTTTTTGGTATATTATTAACTTTGTTTACCTGCATTTCTGTCCAAAACCACAATATGACTGCAGAAGCCAAATTAAACTTAATGAGAGAGACTTCATAGAATACTATCAAACATATTTCCAAACACAAGCCAGACATTACATCCTGGCCTTCTTTAATATCCTAATATAATGAGCCTATAATACATAACAATCCCTTTCATGACATTTAATTAATAATAACAATTTGTACTTAAAAGAGACCTCAAGTGTCTTTTAAAACACTGATTTCCTACAAAATGATGGCTGCTAATAACACAAGTTGAGTTTTTGTTTCTACATAGTGCATTCTCATGGAAAATGAAGTAACATTGCTTTGGCACTCCCTAGTCACGAGGAGGCAGATTCCTAAAGATAAAAAGACAGACACTTTGAATCACTCCCCAGCTTGGCTTTGGCACCCTGGCACATGAAACAAGGAATCTAATAGCAGACCTGCCAGCTTTGATTTTTCACTGAAGTGACATAAAAGAAAGACATGCATAGGAAGGAATGTTCTGATGTGGCAGACGTTTTAGTGAAATGTAGGACAAATACTCGCATGATAATGATCTGAAAAGTTACTTCCAGCTCAGCATCCTGCTCACATGTTTTCTTCAGCTGCCACGGCCAGTGGTCCTCATCCTGGCTTTTTCCTCAGCCTACAGCCCACCTTCTTTCAAGACAGAAACCCTGCTTACTCTGCATTTAGCATGCGCTTACTTGACAAACGGCAAGTCTTATTTATAATTGAACTTAACTATTTTTCATTGACATTGTTTGAAGCACCTGTTTTTTCTGTGCATAGTCCAGAGTATTTGGGGGATATACAGGTGAGTCCTGGGGCTCCTTCTTTAAAAGGCTTAATACGAAGTCTAGACGTGTAGGTAAGAGATACGGTACTTAGTGGCAGAGGAGGGGGATTTGTTGTAAGAAGAAAAAAGTGCCCTGAATTTAAAAAATTAAGGAAGACTTCATGAGAAAGATCACAACTGAACTAAATCTCAACGGATAGGAAGTCTGTACCGATAGGAACTCAGCCACCTCCTTAGGTCTCCTTGATAACTCTTCTAACAGGCTGCAAACTGCCGCGCTTCTAAGAGAAACAGTCTCCTTATGAAAGACGTAAGTGGCCCTCCTCTCAGTCTTATTGGAGGTCCCACAAAACTTCAAGAACCTCTGACAGCTTGTTCCCCTTACTAGAGAACTGGCTGAGTGAGACGATCCTGACGGGCCCACTAGCATGCCCAGCCTCTCGTGACTGCCTCTTGTCAGCCATGACAAGGCTCTGCAGCGAGAGCCGAAGACAGGATGTCCGTTCCTGCAGGGAGAACCTGTTCCTGCCGTTAAGGGTCACGCAGCCGTGTAGGTCAGTGTGAACTCCCTGGAACTTTGTTTTTCCATTCTGTACTCTCATGGAAAACATCGTTTTGGAACTAAAGAACAAGATTCATTTGCCTGCGCCTAAGTCTCCCCAGACTTCATGTTTGAATATCACATCTTCTAAGTGAGCAGATAAGATAGTAACAAAAAGTAGAAATGACATAAATAAGACATTTAGGTACTAAACTGTGGATGAGTTGATACGAAATGCTTGTACCTACATTACTTTTTCCTCTCTTTCCTTATCCCAAAATCCCTTATATTACTAAAGAGGTTTTAAACTACCTCTTGGTCATTACACAGTTGTTACAATGGTTAGATTATTTCCTATAGTCAATTTTTAAATGGCATCTGATAAGTCTTACACTTTGGAACTCTTTTATGGAAAAATGGAAAACAGGTCCTCTTGGTAAGAAAACAGCTGAGTTTCTACAGCAGAGCAAGAGTAAAAATGGAGATAAGAATATTTTGTCTTAGCCGGTGTGGGGGCGCACACCTGTAATCCCAGCGCTCGGCTGCTGAGACAGGAGGATCCTTGCTAGTTTGAAGCCAACGTGGGCTACAAAGTGAGCTCAAGGCCATCCTGAACTGCATAGCGAGACCCTGTATCAAAAAGAGCTTCTATAATGGGAAAGAACATTGATCAATATATTACGTTCTATTTGTTTTTCCCCCTCAATTGGAGAAAATGCCCTGATATATATCCAAGTTATTTTAGCAGCCACTGTAGCCCCAGAATTTGGCATAATGCTGGTCACAGAGAAGGGCTCAAGAAATACTTTCTAATGAAGGAAGCAATAATTCACCCCTATAAATGGGAATCTGTTTAGCAGTCTGGTTACGTAAATTGCTCACATAGGACTAGGAGTGTAGCTCAGTGGTAGAGTGCTTGTCCTGTATGCATGGGACCCTGGGTTCACTCCCAGCAAAAATCAACTGATCAATCAGCCAATAAAAAGAAATTAATCAAGCTCTTTGAGCCAGTACAAAAGTCAGTTAATAAATTTTTGGCTAAATTAGCTTGATTTCTCTGATCTATATCTCTCAGTATCTCTGAGCTAGCAGAGGCCTCTAGATACTATGGAGAAGACAGAATCCGTGGTGCCTTCTCTGTTGCATTAAGGACTAGGGACAGTAGGGGCAGAGTTTAAGCAAAGATCTTCTTAGCCCTTCACTTGCCCAGACTTTCATCTTGGTCTGCTTTTTTTATTTCAAATGATGCTGACGTGATCGTTCCAAGTCCACCCGCTGGCTCCTGTGATTTCTCTTCTTCCGAAGCAGTATTTTGTTTTCACAAAACAAAGCCTGCAAGTATATTAAGACAGCACTTTAAACTCAACAATGTAGCACTTTATTTTTAGGTCTTGAGAAGGAATGGCCAAATGATCCCACTGCAGTTCTCCAAGAGTGGGATGAACTGAACTGACCCTCTCTCAGCATCTGGTAACAGGATACTGAGGCAAAACCCAGTGTAAAAAACCTGGAATAGAGCCGTCTTTCTTCAAAACCTTCTGCAAAATGGACTACTAAAATCCCAGGTCAAGTAAAATCCATTACTTCAAACTGCCAGCACATGTTCCAAGAAAATTATATCATAAAATTATGTCATAAACTTAAAATGAATTTTAAAAACATAAGTAATGGAGAAATAAATATTTTCCAAATGCCAGCACAACAGGTTGAATGACTATTAAAGACTGGATAGCTTTTTAAAGCAAATTCCATATCTAGATTATTTAACCATATTGTAGGTTTTCTCTTTTTTTTTTCCCTTGGCCTTAGAACTTTAATAGATCTGGAGAAGTCATACAATAACTTATTAACAGTTTGAAAAAAATGAGTTATTTAAATGTTGTACAGTATATCTGAACCAGACACTGTCCAATTACATGAAGTGCCAATGGAAGGCCATCAGAAGTTACAATCTCTGATAAGTACACTTTTCCCCGTTTTTGAAAGGTTTCATGAAAACCTTTTTACATCTACCATGGGAAGTAAGTATCAGCCCAAATCCTGTGCCATTTAATAGCTGCTCCATCCAGAACACTTGACCCTTCAAGGAGGAACTCATTTTCACATTGACACTTGCTGTCCTGTCCCATACTTGTGTTTTCCAAAGGTCATGTGACCTATTCTTAGCCAAGACGCTCAAACATTTTAGCACGCCTTCTTTATAATCAACAACAAAAGAAGGCAATGGGTTATTGTCAAATAGGTTATTGTTCACCACAGCCTAGAAAATAGTGGAGATTTGGGTTCTATTTGGCCTTTGACTTGAAATTCACATTCTAAGTTTTTTTTTTTAATCACAGTATAATAACTACAATATAATGTCCAAGAGGAATTGTTCAATTAATTTCTCTTTTTTTCCTGATACTAGATACTGAACTCCAGGGCTTTCACGGTCTCTGTGTTGCTCAGGCTTGACTCAAATATGTGATCTTCCTGCCTCAGCCTCCCAGAATGCTATTACAGGCATGCACCATTATGCCCAGATTGTTCAGTTAATTTCTAATTTCTTTGAAAAGGGTATTTATAGTAGGCTTGGAAATCTTTAAAAGTAAGAGTTATAAAAATGTCATGTTTTTCCTCTTATTTTTTTAAAAGGCTTATTTTAGAATTACCACAACTTATGACCAAAATCTGTGTCCCTTTAATAAGAAAGGCAGCAAAGGGCAGTAGGGGTTTAAATATTAGATTCTACTTCAAATATGGAATTTGTACATTAAATATGATGCCACCGTTTTTCTAAACTGATTATATTTCTACAAGTACTTCAAAATTTTCCCAATATTCGTTTACATGTTTTTCTATAGGTGACATTGCTGAGATAGTCCCAACGGCAAATGGCCACATATAAGTCATTCAATCTGCTCTAGCTTTCTGTAGAGGAAAAAGCCTAATAAATTACAAAAATGAAAGTTTTATCATGAAGTAAGTTTTTCCTCAAGTAATATCTTCCACATTTCTGTGATTTTAAATTGAAAAACACTAGAAAAAAACACAAAAGGAAAATCATCCACGTGAACAGCCTTTCAGTGGGCGGAAACCAGCCTTTCCTGTGCTGCTTCTCCTTCCGAGATGTGACCCAGGTGAGCAGCGCCTCCCACCGTGCCCTGGGCCTCCGCAAGTGCATCTAGCTAGAGAGACTTACACGTGCTTTGCTTTTCAGACCATGAAAATACCGAGACTGGGAGAAGCACATTGGTCTGCAGTTAACCTGCCTTAAGTACATTGTTCCTCCGTTCAAAGAAAAAACAAACAAAAAAAAAAACAAAAGGATTTACCCACCTACCTAAGTGCATGAAGAATGCTCAGTTCTATTCTAGTTCTACATTAGCCAACCTGTCTTCACTGTATGACTTCTATCTGCACCAGCAGGGTCTTTCTGTCAATAATTTAATTCATGAAAGGTTTAATTCACAGGTGGTCTTAGTCACTTGCTGATCAACGGTATGAAGTACTTGACACCAATAACTGAACTAATTATTTTCCAAAGGCCCCACCTCTGCTCACATGAGGCCTGGAGGACATGTAGGTATAAACCCTACTACAGGTACATGAAACAATAAATTCAGTTTGTTTTCAGCCTCATCTTGGTATCAAAGACCCAAAAGAAACTAAGGGAAATGAGAGGCTTAATCTGACTCTGTCCTTGTGCAAAAGGTTTCCTGGCCACTTTATCAAGGTAGCAGACCAACTTAAAATTAGGGGCAGAATTTTCAGTCCGTAATAGAGACGCAGTTGCCTGGAGCATCCCTTTGCTTATATTTCTGAGAACCAAATGGATTGACGGGAAGTTACGGGACAGAAAGTAGACGTAACCAGGGAGATTGATGGTAACCCCAGCTCCCACAGTCGGTCAGAAGTAAGAATGTTAATATATAGTAGGGAATTCATTACCCTCTGTGATGGTTTTGCAACATGTCTGAAAATTCTTCAACAGTTTGAACCTGTATCGGTCTCAGTGACTTGCTTGTTTCTAACAGATCACAACGGAGATGGCACAGAATAACTTCAAAGTCTGGGAAAGTCTTGTGCCTAACTGTAATACTCACCAGGGAGCGCCGTAGATGACCAAATGTTTAGCTAGACATACGTGTGAAAACCCCATGTAGGGTCCACTTGCTGATATTACCTAGTTAACAGTCCCGTTGAGTTTCTAGCCAGAAGCCAGCAGCAACAACCAGACATGTGAGCGCACTGCATACTGAGAAGTGCTGCAGTTTTTATGAAGGTCTGCTTAAAGCTGTGTAACTGCTAATAGTGGTAGAGAAGCCGCCTGACGAGGTGCTGCGAACATGAGCCATGGGGTAAGCCTTCGTTTTGGTGAGCCCCTCCTGGGCTTCGGCTCCATGATCTAGTAAGCAGCAGTGCTAATTTCGAGTGTGCTAAGTTCCTATGGGAATTCAGTTAACGTGTCTACCACACAGTCCAATGCCTAGCCAAAAAAAGAAAAAAGTATAACCAATTAAAAAGATAATTAAAATGGCAATAGTGTAATTTTCTGGTTTTATGTTCCCTGTTACTTTGCTTCTTAGGATTAATTTTTATTCTCTTGTGAGCAATTTATTTTATGAAGACTCCCCATTACAGCTGTGGGCAGATGCACCCATTAGTGTTTGGGTTAAATGATAAATACAATTGCAAAATGAGAGTGCCGTGGGAAGCAAATAGAAGGGCATTTAATGCCTTCCGGTGAAGACTGGCATCCCGCCAAGCTGACCGCCATGAGTAAGACTGAACAAGCAGTAATCATCAAGACGGCTGAGAATTAAGAAAGAAAATTAATTCCCCAAAGAAATCACCGTGGATCTCATTATTTTAGGAATAACCTACCTTAGGACTTTAATTAAAACTAATATTTATTCAAAATAAATGAGTGCTGGCAGGTTTCTGCAGAATCCATAATCTTGGTTATGCTAAATCTTATATTAAGGCAGACATCATTAATCTCATTTGAGATGCCCTCCGGTCTGACAGCCCTTATAGCACAAATTCCTACAGAAGCCTTTTTTATCTTCACAAAAGAGTTATAACTCATGCAGATACCTAATGTAAAAAGGTCTGGGTAATTAGAAACATCACTCTGAGATCTACATTGGTGCCTTATGTCAGCAAGCATCTCATAATGAGTCTGTTCTCAAAAGGAGACCAATATCTCAACATTGTCATCAAATTAACAGTGGTTACTTGATTATCTTATGCATACCTACCAATCTTTGTTCCCAAAAAAGTCTCAGATATTTTGTCAAAATTCATAGAATCTGACTAGATAAAATGGTCAATGCAGAAAATGGGGAAAAGGAGAGAATGAAAATAGAAAAAGGCAAAAAGTTAGAAGAGATGATGTTAATATCCAAGACGAACAACTCAAATGTCCGTGAAAGAATACACTCAAGTTTGCCTGCTGATCATTGGGTCACATGTCAATATCTTTGATAGGCTGATACTATGTTCTAATTTTTTTTCTACAAGTTAATATTATTTTCGTGCAAGATATTTTTGTACATGTACTGGGTTAGTGTCATCTTCCTCCTGGCCTGACCAACACACACACACACACACACACACACACACACATGACATCCACCTATAACCTGTGAATGTGACCTCTTTGGAAATAAGGTCTTTGTAGATATAATCATGTTAAGGTCATATACTATATCACAATGGGCCCTAAATTCAGTATCTGATATTCTTATGAGAGAAAAGGGTTAGATACTTAGATTCACAGACACATAATGGAGAAGACCATGTGGTCACTGAGGCAGAGGTTGGAATGATGTAGGCAAAGCAAGGAACGCTAAGGACTGTCAGCGGCCGTAAGACGCTAGGAAGAGGCAAGGAAGGTTTTCTCCTTAGAACGTTCCAGAGGAGCCTGCACTCAAAATATCTGGGTTCCAGACTTCTCTCAAGACTGTAAAAGAACACAATTTCATTTCTTTAATTTGCATAGGCTTTACTCTGTTATAGCAACCCTCAGAAACTCATAAACAAACATTTTCCCCCAAGAACCTAGAGTATAGACTCAGTATAATACTCCAGTTTGAAGGGGAAAAAAATAAAAGAAATAACTGCCTAGAAATATTGCTTAGTAAGCTTTTTGTTCAACACGTGTGACCACTATGTTCACTGGCCATGACCAAACCAGTAAGCTGTAACAGGGGCCTAATACAAGGAAAAGGTCTTGGGAACAGCAGTCATACTTAGTTCAACTGTTTTTATATGGACGTATTGGCTTTTGGCATTTTATTACATGCATTTTTATAGTTAATTTTGCCAAAGCTGTACAGAAAGGGCACCCTTAATACATAAGAAATTGGAAGGCAAAGATTTAAGAACAAAAGCCAAGATGATTTCAGTACACTTCAAGAGCATGTGAAAGGTAATACAATATGCAAAATCTAATAAAGTTGTACTAAATTAAATTTTATTCTCTTTGATCAATCTTGCATTCTTACATCTGGTAACCTGAACAACTTCACTGAACACAACAATGTGTTATATGAGAACCATTAGTAATTGCCTGTCATCTTGTTTGGAAATTCTGTGTCATTTTTATTGTTTTTGCATTGTTTTATTTTTAAATCTTTGTTGTTATTTTTTCTCTTTAGAATAAAAAAATTTTTAAGTATCATTCTAAGCTTTTATGGCACAGACAAAATAGCAGTTTTTAATCTAAATATCCTGCAGAAGTGACATGACTGCCTGTTGGCCTTGAAATTTAAGAACTGAAACCTCAGGGATGTGCCTGGTGACTGGTGTCCAAAGGCAGGGGCCTCCTGCTGGGAGTCAGGGCACTTCTCCACCCTCACTATGCACAATGCATTATCCACACAGGTTAGAGATATATTCACAAACCAAAGTGGGCTCGTGCATGTCTCTTTGATGCCATGTAAACTCACACTTTTAGAACATAGATCACACGATTGTGGCCGGAGGACCAGATTAAGCCCACAGTCTTATTTTCTCTAGCATGCTACATATTTTATATTTTATTAATTACTAACTTTTAAAAAATTATGAGATTGCTTATAAAATTCCATGTGACCAGGGACATGGGTTTCTTCAGGGCAGCTGTCTGGATCTGAGCAGTGGCGCTCCCTTTGCTGTGGCACAACTGGGAAAGGACCGACACCTGAGGAGGTCAGGAGGCCGTGAATGGCTTCATTTTACACTTGCGGTCCAGGCTGGAATAATTTCCAACAAAAGCCAGGCAACAAGTGTCTGTGAGCCAGCATTTTTATATGACGCAGAAGCAGGGGTTACAAAGGCAGGACATGACAGGCTGGCAGTTCTTCCAATTAGCTAGCAAGGTGAAATCATTGGTTACAAGGCTAGATCTGTTCATGCAGCTTGGCACAATCAGGCATCCTGCATGTTTGGTTATGCTCACGTGGTTACTGGGGTCAAGAAGGTAATATGAAGCCATAAAGCAGTTACAGAGCTAGGCAGTTTCCAAAGAAAAAGATTTTTTAAAAGGACCAGTTTTCCTGGTACAGTTTTCCCCCCACCTTAGCTGGACACAGGACTTCAGCAGCGGCTCACAGTGCCCAGCCCTGGGGATCCCCTGGCTGTACAGTGTGGTGGTAGGAGTCAGGGTTCCTTCACAAGCTGTGAGACCCTGAGCAGGTAGTTACTCTTCCCAGACCCTTGGTTTCCTCCTATGTAAAATGGGCACAGATAGAGCACTTATCTCATTAGATCAGGCGGGAGATTAGGGGAGTCAAAATCTGAAGCACTGTGAGGAGTTCCTGGCATGCAGTAGAAGCTCAGTACATGTTAGATGTTGTTTTGATTATGACTTATTTCCATTTTTACTTAACTCACTTGCTCACTTTTGCTACTTGCCTGGCGCTGTTGGAGTTTGTGGTTTTGTCTCTAGTTCCAGGTAAAAGCCCCATCCCCAGGTGGCAGGAAAGGAGACAACTGTTCCCCATATGTTGACAGTGGGCCAGAGGGGCCATGGCCAGTGTAGTGAGTAGGAGCCACATTTTCTAGAAGACAGGCTGGGTTCCAGTTCCAACTCTGACACTTCCTAGCAAGTGTAGCTAAATATCTTAATTCCGTAAAGCCTCTGTTTGCTTCTATCTTCATAATGAAACTGTTGTGACTCTATGTCCAACACGTAACAGGTTTTAGGTTTTAGTATTATGAACACAGCAGGTCACAGCATTCTGCCCACCACAGCCTCCAGCCTTGGTCACATCTGTTTCCTCAGTGGGCTGCTGAAGCCACTCAGGGTGTGAGCCCAGAGGGAAGCGGTGTAAGCATGTATTTCTAGATCTGAAGCAGAAGAAAATGGGGAGGAAATCAGATATAGTTTGATATTGTTCATTCTTAATTCCTCTCCCTTGTATCCTTATCATCCCAAAGTATATTTAAAATTGCATGACCTTGCCATGACTTACATCTATCTTGCAGCAAATTTTGCTATAATTTCAAACAGTAAAGACACCTGGGCATGCCACAAAGGGGTGAAGTCATTCTAGGTTGTTAATGTTTTCCAAAATGGTTTCCTTGACTCCTTAGACAAAGGTCAAGTGGTCACACTGGCAGTGGGGCTCCTGGCGGCAGCTTTAGCTCTCTCCTAGTCTTATCAAAGGCCGAAACATAACTTTTAAAACAGTCCTTCAGATAACCACCTTCAACCATTTCTGAGAAGAAAAAGAGTCAACAATATTTCCTGAAGAATCCTTTCTACTCTTCAAAGTTGTAGGCTCTATAATTCTGAAATTTTTCAAATTTAAAAACTTTCATTTTTAAAAGAAACAACAAAATGCTTCTACATTCTAGAGATTAACTAGCAACCAAAGTGCTGACCTAATAGCAATGATCATCTCTACCAAATTATTGTCTGTGGAAAAGTTTGCAGCATCTCAATGACAATAAAAATTCAAGACTAACTGAACAGTAAGTTGATTTTAATGCTAAGCAAATGTACACTAATATGCAAATATGGCCAAACTAGCCTCATTTTAAAAGCCCCTAAAATGGAACAACTCAAAAGTTCCACCAATAGTAGATGGATAAATTCATAAACTAGAATGTTTCTCAGCAATAAAAAGAATACATCACTGCTATCTGCAACAACATGAATGAATTATCCAAACATAGTGTTGAGTGAAAGAAGGAAATTTCAGAGTACTGGTTACCATTAAAGGATATAAACTAGAAAGAAGCACAAGGGAATTTTCTGGGGTATTTTAAGTACTTCATATATTCAACTGAGTGGTGTTTCAATAGGTTCACATATATGTAAAAAATTGTTGGGTTGTACACTTCAGAGCAGTGAACCTTAGATTTAATTTATATCTCAATAAAAAAGTAATTTAAAAAAACAGACACAGCCAGGCATAGTGGTGCATACCTGTAATCACAGCACTCGGGAGGCTGAGGCAGGAAGATCATTAGGAGTTGAAAACCAGCCTGAGCTACAAAGTGAGCTCAAGGCCAGCCTGAACTGCATAGCAAGACTGTCTCAAAAAGACAAAACAACAAAAACAAAAAAAACCTAGTCAGGGGCAGGCATGATGGTGCATGCCTATACTCCCAGCACTCAGAAATCTGAGTCAGGAAGATTGCCACAAGTTTGAGGCCAGCCTGGGCTATGGTGAATTCAAGGCCAGCCTGAATTACAAAGCGAGACCCTGACATACACACACACACACACACACACACACACACACACACAAGAACTAGTCAGGCTTTAGATGTGGGCTTTCATTTATTAACTCCAGTATCTGCTCTGCAAAATTTGAATAATGTCACTAAAACACAAATTAGTGTAACATGTTTGTATTTTGCACTGTCACCCAAATTCTTGTAATTAGTAATGGCTTTTGTTTTATTCATTGAGTGACGTTGTTGGCTTCTTAGGAAATTTATAAAACTTTTCATGTACTTAAGCAAAACAACCGGTGTCAAAGTGTGGAAGTTCCAGCAGCTTCACAGTTATGTAATTCCACACTGTAGAATCCTTTTTTTTGTTAACCAGAGAGCTAGGAATGGGTGCAGTGAGGTTAAATGCCTAAATGCCCTTTGAAAAGGTCAGATTAGATCAGAATCCCTACATTACCAATCACCAGCCACAGGACTTCTTCTAATTCAACCATGCTGGCTGGAAATTATTTCAGCTTCCTGGATCTCTATTCTCATCTATGAAATGGAGATGTCGCGTTCTTCCAAGGGTTGTTGAAATAATTAGCTGGGATAAAGCTCACAAAATTCTCGGTAGATACTTTTTTAAGTGAGAACTCCATAGTAGAGAATAGAAATGAGACTTAGCTAAATCGTTGTTTTTAAAAGGTGATTACCATCCTCAGAGGATCTAATCCTCAAAGATTTACATTAAGGGGATGTGGGGAAGGCTGAGGGTACAGTCTTAGGCCCGTCGCTGGCCCCCCAGCAGGTGCTGGGCTCCCTGTCCTTTCTCAGCCTCCTCATCCTCTCCGTCCGCCCACCGCCACAGCAGAGCGTTCCCATGCTCCTCTCCTCTGAACTGCCTGTTACGTGATTGCTGGGACAGACTTCAAGGCCTGTCTGCCCTAAGAGCCTGCCCGAAACGTTTCTCTAAGAAGCCAGCTCACCTAGAAATAACATTTACTTAATTGATTCAAAAGAAAAAGGACTTGAATATAATTTATTCAAAATAAACTCACAGCCATGAGCATACATGTCCAAAGACGACAAGATATAAAAGTAAATCTGACTGAAAAAGTCACAGCAGACTTGCTCTGGCAAGTCTGGCCCTTACTACCAATGGGAAGCATCAGAAAGGGAAAATTTAACATTTGAGTATTTCTTTTGTGTCCCAGCACACGGGAGGCTGAAGTAGGAAGACTGCAAGTTTGAGGCCAGGCTAGGTTGCATAGTAAATTCAAGGCCAGATGGGTCTACACAGCCATACCTTCTCTTAAAAAAAACAAGGCCACAATCCTTCTTTGTGCCAGACTGTGCCACAGAGGATGGTCACTGACTCTGTTCAGTGAGGGGAATAAAGACATGGTCAGGAATGCAGTATGGATGGCAACCAGGAGCAGGGAGGTCATGGAAAGGGAGGGAGGTCATTCCCAATAGAACAGGAGCCCAGAACGTAAATGACGTAAAACTAGAAAGGCAAAAAAAGTTAAGTTTCTTGGGTACAGTTCTGTGGATGGCGCTTAGCACTCATCAACACCTGCGTAGTAGAGAGAATTTCGGTCTGAGAGTGGGGCTAACAGGGACAAGCACACAAATCCCAGGAGAGTGCCAGTCCCGGTGTGCGTGCTGTAGGCTTGAGTGCTTGTGAATTTCCCATTAAAGTGAGTACTTGCAGGAGGCAGCTTTCTTTAATCTGAGCAAAGATGCCGTGTGGAGTAGAGTCCCTGACGGACCTCAGGACTTACGCTCTGGTGGGTACTTTACTTAATTGCTCTACACCATTTCCCCACCTTACAAATGGACATAAATCAAACCTGACAGAGGGCTGTGAAGACAGCTGGATAATTTTTACTTGGCTCATCTCATTCCTCTCACTGAAGGGGAGTTTCAAGGCATGAGTGTAAGTGTACATGACATATACCAGGCGCGGGACTCCTCAGACCGCTGCAATGGGCTCGAACGTCCTGACAGACATCCGCTTCCTTCTTAGAAACTCACCTCAGTAAGGTCTAAACTGTACTGCCTACTTGTAACTGCACACCTCTGGGAGGCGCAGATTCTTGACTGTTCTGTGCACCATTGTCTCAGGGTCTAGATCCATGCCCAATACAGGATATCCACTTAATAAATATTTGTAAAATCAAGCTGACTTTATTTGACTGTATTTCCACTGAATCTTATACTTTTTAATTAGGGTCCATTTAGTTTTGTCAGCACAACTTTGAGAAATGAATACAGGCTTTAATCTTGCATCTTTATTACTACTAAATGAACCTTAGCAATTTAGCTCGCCTCTGTGTGTCTCCATGGCAGCATCTACACGGGATGAGAAACAACTCTGCCCCATAAAACTGTTGTGAGGATTCAGTGAGGTAATGTACACAATGCAGCTACAGCTGTGCCTGGCCTGCGTCCACTAAATATTAGCTGAAATTATCTCAGCCAAGGACACTCTCCCCAGTCCTAGTCCTGCCCTGCATCTCTGCTTCCCTTGCCAGGTTCATCTTCTCCAGATTTTCTTTCATTTCCTCTCTTTTACCCAACAAATTTAAAACTGTTGTCAAGACCTCTTCATCTCCAGCTTTTTTTTTTTTTTTAGCAACTCTATTAGGTCCAAACTGCGTTCAGAAATTCCACAACTCCCTAACTTGCACCTGGACTTCACAGTTCAACATTGTGATTCTAAGGTAGGTTTCCATTAAACAAAAGGGAGGAAAAATCTCACAAGTTTCTCTACCTGGCCTTAAACCAGAACCATATCACCTCTTACCCTATTTCATTTTGATGTGTTTTCAGTGTATAAAAACCTTACTTTCAGGTCTTGTAAAACAACTTTTCTCTTGAAATTATTTTATAATTTTTCTAACATGAATATGCTTTTGAGCTTCATTCTGAGGCCAGAGGAAACAAAATATTCCCTGGAAGGGGCTGTGCCATCTTATCTCAGGCTGTGAGTCTGTGCAGTTTCATGCCTCAGGTTTCAAGGAAAGGCGGTTGCTGAGAACTTGGCTAAAGGTAGGGGGTAAAAGGTTCAAAAGATTAAATTTCCAGCTCCCAAAATAACTCCTGAGTACTCCAACCACCTCCAAATCAGGCCCTTCACCTTGGCAGAGGGCCACTTCTCTGACCTGAACCCACAGTGTCCTCACACCCTGAAGAGCCATGGGTCGCCCTGGACATCAAGAGGGGCCCCTGAGAGTGGAGCAAGTCCCTGAAGTGAGGGAGGCCGAGCGAGGTGCATTTTCTCGCTTCGCAAATCACCCCTCTTCCACCCCGATCTCCTGTTTCTCCTGCTGTCTTCTCTGCTTGTCTCTAGGCTGCTGGAAGGCACCTTATGAGTGCCTTCCAAAATTCAGCAATTTCAGTACCACTGTCAAAATATTCCCGTCCCCATCACCACCAGTGCACGCGGATCCCACGTGCACCTTTCTTTAAATTAGCTCACGTTTTCATTTACATTGTAAAAGTCCAGCTGTTATTGAATAGCGTTGCTTTAAATCTAAATCCAATTTCCGTTCCATAAATAGGATCCTTTATAAATATAATAAAAACAAAATATATACTGATGGAGTTCAGTGGGGTAGGGCTGCACACTTAAGGCCTTGTGCCTGAATCTCGCGGTTAGGTTAAGGAGGCGCTAAAGATTTATGGGCCTCAAAGTGAGGCGGGATGAAGCAGACATGGAAAGAGGACCCAATGGGAGGGTAATTTTCTTATTTATCTTTTGATCCCTCATCTACATGTTGCTTAAGCGTTTCCCTCTTTGGAAAATACTGCTTGAGGTTTTGACACTTGCCAAAGGCAAATATGTTTGTTGAAATCTAATAGGCTTCATCTCCTTTTCTTGAAGAACTGAGTACACTATCTGTAAACTGTACTCACAACTTTTGCACAGTTTTCTCATTATTTGACCAGCTACTAGGGAAGTTGCAGATACAGAACTTGTTCCTGTGGGCTACAGAATACAGTTGGTGAGACTTTGGTTGTCGTCTAGCCCAAATATTGACATCTCTCCGTTTTCCCGAAGAGTCTTGGGAGTCAAGGATATGGGCTATTTGTCCAAAGTCACATTTGTCCAAGGGTGGTCCAGTGTTCTGGTCCGCAGCTCAGAGAGCAAATTATCCAGTCCCTCGGGAGGCTCAGGGAAAGGTTGCGCGGCCGTTCAACAACTTCTCGCTTGCAGTTGTTGACCACGGTTGCCAGGACAGCGGCGCACTGTTCCACGCCTCCACTGGTGACGTCAAGGGACCAGTGCCCAATAAGAAGGCCGCTCGGCGTCACGTTCCGCCTCCCCGGGCGGGCAGCGCCTCCGTGGCCGAAGCGAAGCGGCGTCGAAGGTGCGGGCAGGCTGGCTGTGTGGCGGCTGCGGCGAGTTACATCGTTTCCCGAGCTGCGCGCGTCCGCCGCTGCCCGGCAAAGAGCCAGAATGTTCAGGATGCTAAGCAGCAGCTTCGAGGACGACCCCTTCTTCTCGTGAGTGTCGGGGGGCCGGAGTGCGCGGCCGCACAGAAATGAGGCGCTGAGGGGGGCCGGGTCGCGGGATGCGAGCTTGAGAGGGCGGGGCGGAGGTGGTGCCCTCGGGAGAGCGGCGCGGAGGCGCGGGGAGCGGCCGGGCTGGGGCGGAGCGGGGAGGGTCCGAGGGCCGGGGGCGCGGGGTGGGGGGTCGGGGCCGCGCGGGGAGGGGAGGACTGCGAGCTGAGGGGGAGAGGTCCCCGCGGCCCACGCGCACTCACCCGCTCTCACACGCACTCGCGCGCGGTCACACGCACACGCGAGGTGCCATTTGCGCTCAGCCTCGCGCGCTCGGTGCCCGCGGCTGCCAGGCCCGCGATTCTGCCTTCGCAGCTACCGAGATTTCGCGGGTGACCGTAGCCGCCAGTTCCAGGGAACTCCCGAGAACTAGGCTCCTAGGACCCTTGCGCCAAGTGGGAAACGGTTCTGAAATCGGCATTTTTCATGTGAGCGAGGCTTGGGATTGTGAGGGCGCAGCTGAGCCATTAGGGTTGCCAGGTGCGCTGTTTGCGCTCCCAGCTCGCTGTGCTAACAAGGCCGCCTTTGGAAGGAGACTTCTCGGGTCAGAAGCGCCCAGAGGCGGGGACGCGGAGTGTGGGTGCATTTAATACCCCGGGTAAACCAGTAAGCCGGTGAACGTCCGGGGGTGAAATGATCCCAGCCTGTGAGGAAAACATGCAGAGATCAGTTTCACTGTGGTCTAGTTTTGTTGGTTTTAAAAATTCTTCCTTTGACCGTTGTAATAATTTAATATTATAATATCTGTTTGGATACCTATGGATGCTTTTTTGCCGCAGTACTTTGCCAGTTTGAATTTTAACTTGGTGTCTTGATTTATTTTGATTCCTTAAATTTTCAATGCAGCTTGGGGACCATTTTTTAAAGGTTAAAATGGTTACAATTTGCCGCGCGTATTTTTAAAGAAAAATATTATATTGACTTAAATGAATCTGTTACCACGAATTTAAAATCAAGAATGTAAAAGTGGTAATTGGAAAGATAATGGATAATAGGCAAAATAATGTGCAAAAAATAAAGTAACATTTTCCCTAAAGATTACTGATTGTAATTAAGGTGTATATGGATTAAACAATTTTATTATTATATCACTTTACTTGTTCGGAACTGTTGGGAAATATGGTCAGTGTGGTTTTAGCAAATTTAAAAGCTTCTATTAAATGTTATATATCAGTTTTCTCTCTTAAAGGCCTCTAACCATACAGTCTAAATATATACACAGATGAGCTGGGCTGCTAAGTGGTTCTTATGTAAATGTGACATCAGTAGGACGGGCAACAGTTAACATTATGATGTAAGTTTTAGCGTTCTTATCCCTAATCATATCAAAAGGAGCAACAGCCTTAATTAAACCGCAGATGTGCATCTTCTTTAAAACCTCAGGCAAAAGTGTAATGTAAACTGTTAAGCAGCTCTGAGCAAAGGTAATGAGCCTAAGAGTCAGATTCATAAATAGTAACAAGCCACAAGCAGTGGACCTATGTCAGAAAACACTCTTGCCCGGTGCTAGGGTTCAAAGGAACATCGCTGCACTTCAGAAGGTCTTGTAGTCATTTTCTATAGTTTCCTTCAGTGCATAAGAATGTAAAAGTGTTGTGATTAACTATGAAACCGATTTATGCTTATAATTTTTCTCTACAATTATATATAGAGTAGCACACTGGGTGTAAGAAAGAGAATGTGAGTTTAGATTTAGTCCACCTAAATTATGTAAGTTAAACATAAGGAATTCATAATAGTGACACATTTATTAAACCATTCACAGACCTTAGCAAGGTACATAAAAGGGAGGTGAAACACATACACCATGCCCCCTATTTTTATATAAATGTTTCTGTTGCTAACATTGTACCTGACTATTGAGTAGCCACTGGATAGTTTAACATAAAAAAGTGTTAAGTAAATATTATTTAGTTGTGGTTTCTTGTCTTTCATACAGTGTGTGGTAGTTAATTTGCAATCGTTCATTGCTGAAAGTACTTATTATTTACATTCAACAAATACCATTTTTGATATTTGCATTTTCTACTTAGCGTATAATCCATTAGTTCATAATGAAGAATATCAATATAAGCATGTTCTGCTGATTTACAGATTATTCAGGAATAGACAGAACTAAACTTCTTGCAGAAAAAAATTAGAAATATTAGTTTGGGATGGATAAGAGACCTAGTCAAATTAGTCAAATTGTTAAATGTTTAAAAGATTTGAGTTAAAAATTAAATTCTCTACAGTTGAATTCAAATGTATTCAATTCCAATATTTACCTTCTCAGCAATGTCTTAAATGTTTCACAGAAATTAAAGGAAAACTTTAAAAGTAACACAAAATTTGGTGTTTCATTGTATATTTTAGAATTTTGAAATGTTTTATCTTTTGTTTCAGAGTAGAATTTATTTCAATAAAAATTTGTCTTCCAATATATTCAAATATCCTTTCTTAAATAATATTGTTACTTGGTGAAAAGCTGGCACTTACTACCATGCAGTTTTCTCTCAAGAATACCACTTTTTTTCTCAAATTTGTATTCATATATATATTATATATAAAGTATATACACACATGTAGGTATGCTTTTGTGTATATCTTTAAGTAGGTATGTTTGGCGGGAAGCTAATTTGAGGTTAATTAACTCAAATTAAATATTTGACATGATTAGATTTTGACATGCACCTGTACTTTAAAGAATATTGATTAGATATATTTAGTGTGATCAAGAGTTTCCCACCTGGGGCATCTTCTGAGGTACAGAAATTAAATTCTGATCAGGCAAATTACAAAGAATAGCTGTTAAAGATTAAAGGCCTAAAAACGCGCCAGCAAATTCTGTCATCCTTTTTGTTTTAGAGTCTCGTAATCCAGGCTGGTCTTGAGCTCCATGTAACCAGGGTGCCCTCAAACTCAGAGTCCACCTGTTTCAGTCCCCCAAGTGCTGGGGTTATAGGCGTGTACCACACACCTGGCTATCAGCCTAGTCTTTAGTCACTGTATTTTCCTGAAGCCACGTGCTTTGTATGTGCTTTATGTGTGTGATGACTAATCTTTGATCCAAGTACCTCTGGAAATATTCACAGGATATTACTGCTTTGTCTTCTTATTCTTAGCAGGATCTGAAACTTACATCTCTATACTCTATTTTTAAATTTTTTGCAAGTTATTATTCATGAGTAGTTTTGTTTATTAATGAATACTGCCCTTACCTGTGAACTGACAGTTTAATAGTTGATGTATTTCATGTATTTTCTTGATTTGGGCTGTTCTCATGTCAGGAAATAAACCAAAACAACCTATTAGGTAAGTTTTCCTAAACAGTTATGAAGGTTACTTACGTATATTTATTTCAGAAATACATTCTGATATAGAACTTTCACCAGGATGTTGTAATCTGATTCTGATTAGTATTCTGCCACATATACTACATATTCTCATTATTTAATAAGGACAATTTGAGAATACTCAGTGAGAATATGAGTTTTTGATTTTCAGGATCCAACTTTGTATGTATATGTTATATGTAGTTTAAAATAGCATATAGCATATATGCTATATGTATTTAAAATGCTATATGTATTTCTAGAATCAAAATTTGGATTATATGATATATTTTTTAAGGAGAAGTCTACTTCACTAAAACTAGGGAACTTTAGGGGCCAGGGATATAGCTCAGTGGCATAAGCACCTGCCTGGCAAGCACAAGGTCCTGAGTTTGATTCTCGATACCAAAAAGATAAAAGAAAGAAAGACCAAAACAATGAAACTAGGGAACTTTTATATAATCAAGAGAGCTATAACAATCTTATGGCTAAGCTTTTACCACTATAAGTATAGTGGAAAGGAGGAATTTTCCTTAATGAATGGAGATGTTGTATCAATGTGACAAAGAATAAAATTCTTTATTTATATAATAAAGAATAAAATAGTGCTTTTTACTTAGAAGTGCAAATACATATTTTTATAAAGACCAAAGAATGTTATAACTTGGGCAAAATGTGTTATGTATATGTTTTTCTTGAGGGAGTCTTAAAAACACAAACTAATTCTCAGTACCAAAGAAAAAAAAGAAGAACTTATTCTGAGGAGAAACATTACCAACTCTTTTTTTTTTTTGGAGGTTGGGTCTGTGTATTTCAAGCTAGCTTTGAACTTACTATGTAGCCTATGCTGGCCTCAAACTCACTGAGATCCTCCTGTCTCAGCCTCCAAAGTGCTGGGATGACAGGCATACACCACTATTCCCGTTTTACCAACTCTTAAAAAAAAACCCAGCAACAATAACTTTTGTTTTTCTTTTTCAGACAGAGACTCACTGTGCAGTTCAGGCTGGCCTTGAGCTCACTTCATAGCCCAGGCTGGACTCCTTGCAATGATCCTCCTGCCTCAGCCTCCCAAATGCTGCCAACAACTTTTGTACTAAAATCATTACTACAGATCTCAGAATCGATCTAAAGGTTGAGACATAAACACTTTCATGTATGAAGGCAGAAGGCAGCAGTTTCTTTTTCCTATCATATGACAGACTTTGGATGTAAATAACACGTAGAAGATGTACATTTGCTACCAAATTTCATTCAGTTTCACAGTAGTTTTTGTTAGGAATCCTAAAAGAGACAAAATGCCTATCATAAGAATGAATAAAACATTTTCCTGACTTAAGCAAAAATACATTCTCGTGAACCATCTGAAAACTGTAGGAAGTTTCATAAAGGAAATAATGCAACCCATTGTTTTGATGTATTTTGTTAACGTTTTCCATGTAAGAAATTGGGAACAAACTTTGTGGCCTTGTACTCTGTGTTTTCCCCAGTAGATGCCATGAGCACTTTCTTAGTCTTTAGATATTCTTTAAAACATGACTGGAGACTCTGAAACTGTTCTGGAGGTACAAAATATTTTTCACATAAATCTGATTAGCCAAGTGTGATGGTGCGTGCCTGTAATCCCAGCACTCTGGGAGACTGAGTCATGGGGATTGTAATTTCAAGTCTCACCTGGGAAACTCAGTAAGACACTGTCTCACAATTTTAAAAAAATTTAAAAGAGGACTGGGAACGTAGCTCAGTCTAAAGGCCCTGGGGTCAATCCACAGTACGACTATGCACAGACACAATCTCTACATTTCAAATTTTTACATCAGGCTAGTTTATGTGCATGAAATGAGTAGTTTTTAAGGTTTGAACTTTTTAAAGCCTCATGATATTCCAATTTGTTTTCCTATAATAATGAAATGTTTATTTGCAATAAATGTGAATGGATAAAAGTATACAAAATACTACTAATTATTATTTAAGAAAACACTGTATATTAATTTGTTAAAATACTAAACTAATGCCTTACTACTATGAGTCTTTTTTTAACTTTAATAAAAATGAGTTCAAGATTCAACAGAAAAATAGTAAAATCTCATCTGTAAACAGCTGTTATTCTGGGTACATGCAAATTGAACTTACGACAGGGACCATCCAGATTCGTTCTGCGTGGCTCAGACAGGTGCAGCAGCCAGACGAGGCCCGTTTTTGTCTTACTGCTTTTCCCAACAAGCTGCCTTCTGTTCATGTCACTCACAAAGGAAATAGTGTTTTTAACATTCACTCTTTATGTGATTGTATATGCTCCTATTTAAGTAAAGAAAATGTAAGTAACATTTCAAATTAGTCACAGTTAGTTGAATTTGTAGCCCAATTATAAAGCAATAAGAATAGTACATCCTACTAAATTTTGTTTCTAGGGAAGTAATAGCTATTTTATTCTCATTTATTTACAGAACAAATACTAGTACTCCCTGAAGCATTTCTTTATTGGAATTAAATATCCACATGTCTAAATGAAGAGTTGAGTAGTTTTCTTAAGTAACTGCATATTAATAAGAACTGACATTTTAACCTTCATACTGATTACCATATCTGAGCTCTAAATGTCTAGTGAGTGTGAAGCTCTAAGCACGATGACCTCATTTTCAACTGCTCATTTTCAAGCATCAGTTGCTAAGAAGATAAAGGACTTCGTTGTACAAGGATATAATAAATACTTTGGAATAATCTTATTTTTAAGGTGAGGATTAGAAAAGAATTGTTCTTTAGACAATTCACTTAGGAGTTTTAGGACTATTTCAAACTGTTCCTTTAAATAAAAAGGGAGATACTGTTCTTTAATTCCTTAACTTTAAAATAACTTTAATCATATTTTAATTTTGGAAACATCAAAATGACTACATTTTTGCCCTCCAACATGCTAAAACATGAGCTACTCATTGCACCCTGTCAATCCATTTATTTTGTAAATTGGCACAACCTTTTCATAGTGCTAGTTGCCTATAATTCTGCTAGAATAGTGATATTTACACTTTTAATAGGTGGACAATCTGGGAATGGTAGTCTGTTAAACTTTTTGTTCTTCTCATTCCTATTAGTAAGACCAAAGGAAAACTACAGATGTTTTGAGAGGGCCAACATGTAAGGACCTTAGTAGAGGTCACCCATCCCTCCTAACACGTTAAAAACGAATGCACTGATAAAACAACTCTTCCTTTGTCCAAGAAATGAGGTCACAGGACAAACTACTGCCCCAACAATTGTAGGCTCACAGACACAGCAAATCACAGAAAGGCAAAAGCAAAGAATCGCAGTTTACCTGAGCAGAAATCTACAACCACAACCTCCACAGGAAACAGTAGTAGGGTAGGAAACAACCTGACAGATTGACAAATTGCTAGGAGCTCAATGTAGACAAGTGAGTGTTAAAAACTGCAGAGCGCCCTAATCATGGGCTGGGAGGCAAACTTCTGTGAGTTTAATTAGAAAAGCTATGCCACCTTCTCACTGTGAATATTGAGGGAAAACATCCCTTCTTGCTTTTGGCACAGGAAGAGGGAGAGGTAACCATTTGGAAACCTGTCAAAGTGTTGTGGTTTTTTGATTATTTGTTATTTCCAGTGGTAAGCATCTAAGTTAGGGCTCATCCACGGAAGCCAAGTGCTCTGCCACTGAGCTGCAGCCCAGCATTCCATTCTTCACAACACCTGTCCTCAGGAGAAACTTTTTTAACTAAAGGAAATAACTAAGGCAGATAGTAACTAACTTCAGCTTTTGCAGCTTTTCTGTCCCACTAGGCGGGCACTAAAAAGTACCAGAGAGCTTCACAATCTAAGTGTACAAACACATGAAAATACTGTTCCCTAATCTTCTGACCATGTTAATCTATGATTAATATGCAAATATCTTTAATGGAAAAAGCAGCCAGTAAGGAAGAAGAGATCCAAGCAGAGAGATGGAAATTTTAAGAAAAAAATCCTAGATATCAAAAACATTGTAACAGAAATGAAGAGTGCCTTTGATAGGCTTACTGTTAGAATACAGTTTAGGAAAGACTCTGAGCTTAAGAATATGAATGTAGAAACTTCCTAAAGAGCAAACTAAAAAAGAAGAAAACCCAGGCTATTCCAAAACTATGAGGCAACTACAAAAGGTGTAATATATGTACAGTGGGAGTGCCAGAAGTGAAAGAAAACAAGAAAGAAACAAAAGCAACATTTGAAGCAATGTTGACTAAAAATTTCTCCAAATTAATATCAGACACCAAACCACAAATACAAGAGCTCAGAGAACACCAAGCATGGTAAATACCAAGAACCAAAATGTCAGTACAGTATATCACACTTGGATTTCAGAAAATCAGATGAAAAAATCTTCAAAGAAACCAGTGAGAGAAAAAAAATGCCTCACTTAAAGAGAAGCAAAGTTCAGGTGTACGTATCATTTCTTCTCAGAAAATATGCAAGAAGAAAACGAAGTAAAATAGTGTTAAAAAAATAACCAACATCATGTCTGTGCCCTGTGAACTGGAGCACTGCTTGCCATAAAGAATAAACCTGAGTCGTGTAGAAACAGCTCACCTTGAGACCATAATGTTAAGTGAAATAATTCTGACACAAACGTAAATGTCACATGGTTTCTGTTATATGAGAAACCTAAAATATAAATAAAGAGCAAAGTAAAAAATGGATAATAGGAAATAGGGAGATAGATTTTTGTTTTTTTTGCACGAGAGATGGAGGGGGGCCAGGGATGTAGCTCAGTGGCATAAGTGCCTGCCTGGTCACGAGTTTGATTCCCGGTACCAAACAAACAAACAAACAAATGCGATGGAGGGGAGAGGGATGAAAAACAAATTGAGACATGTTGTCTACATGCACCGGCTCCCCCTGAGCAGTGTAAGCAATATGTGCTGTAAATATGAACTAATAAAAGCATTTTTAGGTGACGGAGAAATAAATTTTAAACAAGCAAAAGATGGGCGTTGGGTCGGGGTGCAGCTTAGTGGTTCAGTGGCAAGGGAGGGAGGGGGAGGGGGAGACAGAGACAGGGGAGTTAGTCTTTTGCCAGTACATAAGTCCTGCAAGAAATGTAAAAAAAAAATTCTTTAGAAAGAAGCAAAACCACATAGGTCAGAAAAATAAATGACGAGCATCAAAGAATAAATGAAGGAAAAATAAACACCCCTTTAAATTAACCAGTAACATTTTGTTCCCGTTAATAGCAGTGTATTTGATGCTGTATTCTTGTATGTGTAGAAAAGGAATGATAGCAATGATACAAGTGATAAAAGGGAGGAATTAGGACTACTCTTAAGGTATTTGTGCTGCCTGCAAAGAAGTATAACATTATTTGAATGTGAACTTAGATTAATTGTAAGTGTATATTGTAAACTCTAGAGAAACTACCATAAAAAGTAAAATTTTATAAGAATTAACAGTAAAATGGCCTTAGGATTCTTTTACGATTGGCTATATCTATCTTGTTCATCAATGTGTTCGTCTGGTTTTAGTGGGAAAGGTGGGAATATTTAATAATCTCAATAAGTCTAATACTCTAGTGTCTTCTAATTATATTTCATAAATTAATTTAGTACAACTATTGTGATTCTTTTGTTAATATTCAACATTTAAAATTAAAGAGACTATTCTGAGAATTGATGATTGTTGGAAGTTTTTCGTTCTGTTGCACTAAGAGCATCTTTATCCTGCATACTGTAAGGAGCTCTCTTACGACTTTGTGTAAGATTTGTTCATGAATAGGAAGGAGGATAACTGGCACCCTCAGGCAGACTCCCATATAGAGAATAAAAGTTATGAGAGGTGAGCAAAGTTATGCCAGTCGGTAAGAATACCGACTAATGTTATAATTTTTTAGAATGTCGGTTATTAGTTAGTCATTGATCTGTGAAGTGATATATTTGTTGCTTTCTTATGTCTGGGACAGAATACCTGACATGCACAACTTGAGGAGGAGGTTGATTTTGGCTCAGCCTTTTGGAGTGAGCGGTCTGTGGTTAGTTGGCTCCAAGGTAGAAACAGCCTGGCAGAGGAGAGGAAAGCTACTTTCGACCGATAGCAGCCAGGAAGGGAGAATGGGGGAGAGATGAGGGAGGAATGTTAAAATTTTACAAGATAACATACTTTAGAGCTTTCTCTGAGATATATTGACATACCTTATTTTACAATATTTCAGTGTAAATTTCCAAGAGGTCAGTTTTATTACTGTTTTTGAAAAACTAGATTTATATAGCCAGTACTAAAAATTTGCATGATATAGATTGCAGAACTTCTCCCATTTCAACTTTTCATATTCATATATGTTCAGTGTAAGATTTTATAACATGAAAAGTCTAAAAATTGATAATATTTAATATCTGATAACTAATTATTATATAAATTATTAAGGTGCTTTACATTTCAAAAGTGTATTTTTGTAATGTGTAATACAGTACATAGTTAAGGTTAAAAACCTTTCAAAAGTACAGAAGAGGACATTATTAAAAAAACTTTTCTCACAATATGAATTTAATGAACACTATTGAACTATATGCTGAAAAATATTAAGATGGGAATGAAGAAAGGATAAAAAGACTTTCAAATCTGAACCTCACCCTTTTAGTTCCTGTCTCAGAATATTATCACTGTGACCGGCTTGTACCAAAGGAAATATACTGGGTGGATGGAGGGATGGATGGATATTTAACTGTGAGCAATAGTTTCACTGGATACTGGAGTCTGAGACATAGTACAATCTGCCTCCACATTCTGGAAACACAGGAAACCTTGTAATATAATTCAGTCCAGGTGCAGGCCTGATAACCATAATCCAATGGTGTACATCCTAGTCTGAGACTAATATCCAAGCTCTGCAGTCAGGCAAAAAGGGTAAATTTTTCCTCCCTCCACTTTTTGTTCTAGTCAGGATCTTAACAGATTGGGTGATTCCTATCCACACTGAAAAGAGCAAATTTGCTTTACTGAGACCACCATTCCTATGGTAATTTCATCTGGAAGCACCCTCACACACATACCCAGAGATACTGGTTAGCTCAAGGTCTGGGAATCCTGTGCATACTCAAGGTGACACATAAAATTAACTCTGACAGCCTCCTAGGGGAATACTCAGGAATATATTCCAAGCACACATACGTGACTGTTTAAATACAAATACACTATGTACTGTATATCTTAGTAATCCTTTCATATCAGTACATCAATACCTGGCTTGTTTTTAAAAAGTGGTATAACATTCCATTTAAGTTCCCTTGAAGTGCTCTTTTTTCTATGCTTTTGTGTACTTATCAGTCAAAACAAACATCTTATAGGCCACATAATTTTGGTCAGTGTCATAAAGCAAGAGAGGTATGCTCCTTTTCTTCAACTTACAAATAAGGCAAACAATATTTTCTGTAAGTTAATTTATTTCCAATAGTTTCTTTGTGAGGAGGTGCTAACACAAGCAATAAACTGTAGCTTTCACATGACTTGAAAAACGTTCCCCTTTGACTCCCAGTGATGGATAGCATTGGCCTTTCTAAAAACTTTTGAGAGAAGGTAAATAAGTGGGAATAAATAGCAGGGTACTTGGAGAAAAAAAAATTTGAAATAGTTGATACATCCAGAACTGCTAGAAAAGGATCAAAACTGAAAAAAATAGTAAGAATATACCTTACCACAGACATTGGTTTAGTTGCAGAAAACAAAATGTACTATTACAAGTTTAAGCAAGAAAGACTTACTACATATCATTAAGTGGTTTAAAGAATCATTTTGATGACTGAAAATACATACTTTGAAGAATGACTCCCAAAGCCACATCACAGGTCAGACCACAAAAGTAAACCGCTTTTTCTAGGCTAAGGAATGACTGAATGAAAAAGTTGTTACTGCTGTTGGTTCCAAGCTATGGTGTATCTTCTAGCACCCACATCAGCAAAATGGATTTCTCATGGCTGCCTCTCAATACCTAAAAAGCCCTGTGATTAGACATCGTTATGCTAGCACTGCTACAGATCTGGGTTCTTGATGATTATACTTACCATTAAAGAGAAATAAAAGTACAGACTCTCATCTCTGCCTTCCAAATTTCAAACAATTGCACATACTGAGCAGAATGTAAATTTGGAAACTTAGCTGTAGTGGAAGCCAGGGAATTAAGTTTTTAGCTTCCTAACCTCTGCAGTACAGAAGTACACATTCATGGATTTGAGCATCATCTTCCCCAAACTGTATCTTCATGCCATTTTCAATTAGGTATTATGTTTCCATTTTAAATTAGCTAATTGGAAATAGCTATATATAATAGAAGAAAAATTAATTTTGTAGTCCCTCTATCCTCTGCACTTCCTTTTAAGGATGCTAGGTCATTCCCCAGTGCATCTTTGCTGTACCGAATCTCAGAAATGGAGGAAAACAGAAAACAGAGTACATGAGGCTGCAGTGAAGAAGTGTATAGCAAGGACGAGTCTCAGGAGAAACCAGTCCTGCAGACGCCTTAGTTTCACACTTCTAACCTCCACAGCTGCAACAATAAACGTCATGCAAATAATAAAGAGAAAGGAAAAAGGAAAACTGTAAGAAGCTAAAATCCACTAGCCCTTGAACTGAAAAAGTTTTGGGAGTGTGTGAAAACAGGAAAGAGACTTTAAAAAGGAAAAGCTAGCAGCAAGGTCTGAGAGACAGATGGGAAATGGAAATCTCAGATAGTAAATGAAACTACGGGTCTAAGGACACACACTAGCATCTTCACCATAGTTTGGTTTTCTAAAAGTAGCTTGAAATATTGTAGTCATTTCCTGATGGTAATCTGTCTTGTTCTGTAGAAAGACAGATGGATATAAGTATATAGTTATAGATAATATCTCCAAATAGGAAAAACAGAAACTACACTAATGAAACAGAAGATCCAGTAGTTCAGAGATAATGAAATAAGAAAGGGTAATTATATTTTCAGATGACTTTTGCTCCTACTTTGGTCAAAAAGCTCCACATGGATCAATGCTCTTGCATATAATACTGTAAGCCTAAGAAAAACAAACACAACTTCCTGGAGAACCGAAGACAGACATACTGGGTAGGACTGGACAATTGGAGAAAGGGATAAAACCAACTGTAGCCTAAAGGCAAACCCCACGTATGGGGGATGGGGGCTAAAACTGGAAATTAGAAGACTCAAGTCTTTATAGTGTAAGCACCAAGGACAGAGTTCAGTATAGCCACCTTCCCTGAGAAGAGGGAGGGAGGGTGATGTTTCAAAACAAAACAAAACAAAACAAAACAAAACAAAAAAAAAAGGGTGAGCACTTAATACTGTTAATAAATTATCTTAGGCTGAAACAGACTTAAAGCACCCAGCTAAAGGTAAAAAAACTAGAAATTTGAACTACTAAAGACAGAATTTTAGTTTGAAGGGCAACCAGATTAATTTCTTGCTTAAAAATAATCAACACATGAGAATATAACAGTATCCAAAGCTCCTGCAATATAATAGACAATCTACAGATACAATTCAAAATTAACAAAGAAACAGGAAAACATACTTCATTCTCTAGATAAAAGACTATTTTAGACATTTTCCCTGAAATGACCCAGGTATTAGAATTTACAGGCAGGAATTTTAAAGCAATTATTATAATCTTGTTCAATGATATAAAGCAAAATGTGCTTGGAATGAATAAAAAGATAGGAATCTCAGGAAAGGAAGTAAAATTACATGTAAAATATGTATAACTTGATGTATACATATATACCACATAGAAATTCTAGATCTGAAAAAATAACATATTTGAAAGAAAAAAATCCCACCAGTTTAGTTTAACAGTAAATGGAAGTATTAGAAGGGTCAGTAAATTTAAATTAAAAATAGAAGTTAATTTAAAACTGAAGAAAAAAAGTTTGGAAAAGGAACCCTTGGGACTTATAGCAAAATATACAAATGTCTAATATTAGATGTATATAAAAACTAGTGTAATTAGATACATTACCAGATGATAGAGTTAAAAAGCTTTATGTGGACTCTTAAGGAACATAAATATGAGGAAAACCATGCCTAGGTCCATCATAGACTTCTGAAAGCAGGTGATAGAGAAATCCAGAAAACAGGATATAGGAGAAAAATATTTTTAATTACCTTTGACTTCGCATCAAAAACAGCAGAAGCCAGCATAAGGTAAAATAGCCTTCAAATGTGGAAAGAAAAAAACCTGTTAACTTAGACTTCGCTTGTGAAGTTAACTTTTAAGAAAGAGTAAATTAAACATTGCAGAAAAAACAATAAAGTACTTGCAGATAAAAGAAAACCATGAGGATTTATTGCAGTCATACCTACAAAACAAGAAATACTAAAATTCTGTGAGATGGCAATTTGGATATTAAGGAAAGAATGTTAAAAATATTAAAATATGGACAAATGATATATCTTCAGAGGTGTCAGAGGATATTGTAGCCATTTAAAAAAGAAACAGACCAAATATTAAAATTTTTTATTTTGAAATTTAAAAAGCTGGATTAAGAAGCAAGAATATTCATAATTGAAGAGTGGATTAAACTGAGAAACTAAGCCAGGAAATTTCTGCCAACAAAAGCACAAGGTCACAGAGTGAGAAAGAGTTTCTTTTCTAAAGCTTGTAATACATAGTTATAGGAAATACCCAAATAATTTCAGAATTATTTCTACAACTAATGAAAATCTGAAATACACAGCAAAGTTCTGAAATCTTTGGAACCAGATTAAAAGGGGGCAACTTGACTGTTGTCAAGATAATTTTTTAAAAGATATACTTTAACCATGATAATATCTCAATACAGTAAAAATATATAAACAAAAGGATCAGAGGCTTCAAAAGAACATAAGTTTTTAAAAGAAAGAATTAGGCTGGTCATGGTGGTGCGTGCCTGTAATCCCAGCATTCAAGAGACTAAAGCAGGAGGATTAGTGATTTGAGGCACATAGTGAGTTCAAAGCCAGCCTGAACTACATAATGAGACCAGTCTTTAACAAATATAAAACAAAAAAATTAGAACCAGATTGTTATCAGATCTCTCCATCAACGCTAGTTGCAGAAACACAAATCTTCAAACTACTAAGAGGGATTTATGTTTACTTCTATGCCCAGGTGGCTGTTGTATAAGTTTGAGTGAAAAATAAAGAAATTAGGCATGGTAGAGTTTATTGTACTCAGATTACTAATTTGAGAATGCAGGAAGGGAATAAAATACAGTTGATAATGACAGTTGAGAAGCAAACCAAACTTCCTTGCTCTTATCTCGCCTATTTTTTCAGTGGAATTACTGTTTTCTCTTTCCCTCTCTGTAAGATAGATTCTTTTTTATTTCTCTTTTTAAAAAAGATAGAAGTTGAAATTGTGCTCAAAAGTCAGGATTCATGGATGTCTGAAGACTTGCCTCTTGGAAACCTGAGTGGCTGGAGGTGTTCACAAGTCAGGATCTGCTAGAATAAATGAGTAAACAAACTTGTAATTTAAATTATTGACCTGCATGTTTCTCTTGACCCCATCTTGTTCCTTACAAGTAGGCTCAATCTTTTCTGTGTTTGGATTGCTATTTTCAGCAAAAGCCAGCAAATCAACTTTGTAGTAGTCAGAATGTTATCCTAATGTATATTGTTTACTTTATTGTAAATAATAGTGAGTAGTGTCCAATTAATAATTTTATATTCCTTTAAAAAAGGATAGCACAGGAGAAATTAAAATACAAAGCAATACAAAAACCAGCTAACATCCAGCTCACAGCTGAAGGCTTGAACCTGAGTGACTTGTACACTAATGCTGTACCTTTAAAAGGAACACATGAAGAGAAAAGCTGGCTGAGGAGGTCGGTTGGAATTGTAAGGTTTACAGGGTTATTTGGTTATGAATGAGCAAGTGTTTAATCATTGTTTTGTATCATTTGTAGTTTATACCTGGGATGCTTTAGAAAGTATCCCAACTTTCTGGCCAGTAGGAAATTGAAAATTGGCATCAGTTCTCCAAAGACCAACACTCCACGCCCACTGCCTGGCCCAGCATTTTTTACAGAGAAAGGAATGATACTTGGGTTTCAGAAGTTGGCAGGTTCAGGGAATCCTTGTAGTTTTAATGTAATGGTGAAGAGATTTTATGCAGAAATAAATGAGCTACAATAAAGTAAAAAATATGAATGTGACCATTTGAAAAATTTTTAAGTACTAAAGCAAAGGAATAATCACTTGATAAAGGTATCAGGAGACTTTGAGAATGGAGTGAATGTTTATTAGATTGAAACAAGTAAGTTTTCATCAGCATGGATTTAATATGTCCTACTTTTTAAGAACTTTGGAATCATTTATTAGCCTTAGAAAGGATTTCAAAAGTCCCCTTGAATAATAACAGAATAATAGCTACAAATTAGGTCTTTAATGTGTGGAGAATGCTGCCTTTGGGGCTGCTGTTCCTTCAGGAACCCATGCTTTTGCAAAGGCAAGCAGAAATACGGATACAACTCCCAGGATTTGGAGGCAGATTGATTTACATATATGAGTACTGACTGAGATCACTCCCAGAATATCAGGCTATAATCTCTAGTGATCTAGGGCTTATATGGGACAAGCAAGCAGGAAGTACAGAGGCAGAATGGCTTATGAGTTGGGGATTGGTTTATACAATGTGCATTATCGTGACCAGCTGTTTCTAAAAGACAGGAGCATCTGGAACTGGAATAGGAACTATTACCTGGGCAATTAAGAAACTGAGATATACTGCCTGGGGGGCATTTTCTCTTACACTTTCAGACTCTGTTCTGAACTTGTAATTCAGTCATATGCTCATTTGTTACTTCCTTAATCATCATCCGTAGACATCCCATTCAGCATACTAGTGCCAGATTAATCACCAGCCATATCTTACAGCCTTTCAATGCGGGGCTATTTTATGCAGACTGTGTAAGAACAGTTGAATGGTTTTTCTTGAAATTGCTTTATATAGTGTTATTTTAGGAACATGTCTAGGGTAGGCAGAATAATGGTTTCAATAAAGATATCCATATCCTCATTCCTGGAAATTATGAACGTTACTGCACAGGCATGGAAGAATTACAGCTACAAACAGAATTAAAGTTGTTTATTGGTTAATCTTAAAATATCTTTATTAGCGTGGGTATCCAGGAGGTATTAATTACAAGGTCCTTTAAATGTGGAAGAAGAAGGCAGAAATACCAGAGAAATGTAAATATGCTGTGTTGCTGGCTTTGAAAATAGAGACCATAAGCTCCGAAACAGTGTTTGGGAGGTAGAAAATGCAAGGAAACTGTCTTCTCTGTAAGCCTCCTGAAGTACAAACCTTCAGCACCTTGATTTTAGTCCACTAAAGCCCATTTTGGACTTCTAACTTCCATGAGATTATAAACTTACGTTTTAATCAGTAATTAGTGGTAGTTTATTACAGCAGCAAAAGGAAGAAGAATGAATAAAGTTCCTATTTACTGTATAACAGAAATGAGACTTGTGCATCTTTTTAAATTAAGACTATAAAACTTGGTGTATGGTACCTATAGAAACAACCAGCAAGTCCAGCCTATGTTAAAGGGGGAGGATATGTCAAAGCATGCCTACCAGGGAGTGAGCACCAGTGGAGGCCGGTTTAATACCTATCTACTGCACATAGAAAGTAGTGAGTTTACTGGTGTACTAGTATAATAGTTGATACATTGAGTCAACTTGAGAAGTTTAGAACTTTAAGGAAGCAACTCAGCAGTGGGCCAGGATCCTCAGGTTGTAAACATCCTCATCCTGTGCAAGGCGGCACAGAGATGGAATGCTTACCCCTGCCCTAGGGGTGTAGCCTGCTTACAGTATAAGGGAGGAAAAGAGGCTGAGCAAGCTCTCCTTGATTTTTTGCTCTTGTTGCCTTTGCTGTGTTCCATGGCCATGAATTGTTGCCCCTCTGCCATGCCACCCTGCTTTGGAGCCTGCTGACAATGGACTGAAACTTCTGCAAACCTCTATAAACTGTTCCCTTCCCTAGTTTTGGGCATTGGGTATTTTGTCCCAGCAATGAGAGAAAAGTAACTAAGTTGGAAAATCAAGTTTGTAATGTTCCTAACTGAATTAAATTCAGTAATTTTAGAACATTTGTGATATACCACAAATAAATCTTCCATTTGGCATGATATAAAATGAAAATGGAAACCGTTCAACTTTCAAACAAGAAATTCAAAACATACATTAAAATAGTCACAATGAAGCCGAGAGTGGTGGCACACACCTGCAATCCTGGGCCTCTGGCAGATTGAGGCAAGAGGATCTCACAAGTTCAAACCCAGCCTGGGCAGCTTAGCAACTTAGTGAGATGCTGTCTCAGAACAAATTTGTTTTAAGGGTAGGCGTGCAGCTCCGGGGTAGGGTCCCCGGGGTTCAGTATCTAGTACTAAAACAAAACACTCTTACAGTTCAATAAAAAGGCCATCAAATGTTTAAAAACAAGGTATATTTGAGCACACAGTTTATCGGAGGAGCTAGAGAATAGCATATATGACAAAATAACATAATGAAGTATTATTAAACTACCTCTCAAATAGTTAAAAGACTGACACACCAACTTTCATGAAAACAAGAAACCACAGTTCTGTTTTTATGCAGTTAGCTCATCCTTAACCATACAACTCAGCCTAGGGGTTTACTCAAAATACGTGAGACTGTGTATAGTATACACAGAGTGGTACATGACTATTGACAGCAGCTTTATTTAGAATGGCCCAAATTACAGTAGTTTTTTTATTATGTTGTGATAGAATCATATACATATAATGAATTTAGGGATAACACTAAACTATTGATAAATGGAACAACATAGATGAATCATAGAAGCCTGCTAAATGAAAAAAAGACACAAAGGACAACATATAGTAGGATTCCATTGTATGAAATTCTGGACAAAAACTAGAGTGACAGTTGGTTAGTGGTAGCTAGGACGAGGTGGAGGGAATTACCACAAAGGCACAAAAGAACCATTTGGAGGGATGTAAATGTTTTACATCTTAATTGTGGTTTTGTCTGTTACATATTTTCAAAATTCAAACTACAATTAAAGTGGATAGATGCCATTGTATATAAGTTATATATAAACAAAGCTGAATTAAAACAATCTTTCTGCATACCCAAATAAATCCAATTAAGCAGTTTCCTCAGGATAATACATTAATAAAACCGCTCCCTTGGATTAGTTTATGTGTACAACTATTACAGAATTCAAAGGAAAAGTTGTTTCTGGCCTAGAGCACTGGCAGATAACAGAAATTTGAGGCCCTTCATGATGGCACCAGAGGATTAGAATTTAATTAGAAGCAGAAAGGGTGATCTAAGGGGGATGTAACAGAAGTGAAGTCTAAAAAGTGGACAGATTTCTGAGAGGCTCATTTAAGGCTTGGTAAGTAGACTCATCTAATGCTTGGTAAGTAGACTCCAACTGAACTGTGCCTTTGTTTTAGAATGAGAAAGAGGAAAGGACTGCTAGGTTAATGACTTCCAACTGGAGCAAGAGTGAAAAGCCATTATAAGTAGGCATTGAAATTTTTAGGTTCTTGAGTGGGACTCATAAAGAGTGTTAATATTGGATTAAAAGCATTGATGTTTATGAAGCACATAGGATAGGGCTTGGAATATGAGCATTGCTCTGTATGTTTTTAAAAATATATCTTTCTTTTACTATATCTTTTAAAAAATATGCAGCATATCCTTTCCATAAGAAGTGTTTACTGATAGAATAATAGGGAATGGCATCCATATATAAGGAAGAAAAGGTAAGGCACTAACATTTAATCTTGGCAACAAAACATTTAGTATTGTCCTTGTTTTTTAAACTGTGGAAACGTAGGAAGAGGAGCTTGAAATCTAATCAATTCTAGTACCACAAGCACAGAAGGGGCAGTTTCCTACAAGAAGGATGAGGGCCTAGCAGATCACATCGAGAGCTAGTAGATTCAACTGGAATGTTGAGGGACAGAGCAGGCATCTGCATTGCTGACTAGTGTGCTAGTTGGTTGGCAATCTCAATGCAGTGTTTCAGAAACATGAAAACTTAGCAGGCATTTCTGCCATGTGATGATTTCTACTAATAAGAGTTCTTAGAAAAGTGAGACCCATATATCATCTGCACCTTTGTCTTTGTCTAGTAAAATATATATTGTTTCTTTCTAGTTCTCATAACATAACTATGATTTTCAGTGCTCATACTTCATAAGTAAGAATTAGTCCTTGTTAGGATCTACATTGTTGACAGCCCAAAGTGGCCTTCACTTGGTAGCAGTATTTTTCCAATTTTTCCTTCCTTCCCTCACTTATTTTTTTTCCTTTCTTTCCCTTTTCCTCAGTTTAAGTTATCTGAGTTGTGTTACTTTGTATTTACCTTTATATACTATGTGAGATAAACATGTATTTTGAGTCTAATAAGTGAATTGTACTGGTTAACAAATAAGAAAATAGATTTTCATAAATTGGATCTATAAGTACTGAGTGTTTTTTTATGAGGTAATTTATTCTTCCTGAATTCTTTTTTTAGTCTCCTTAACAAGTGTATTAGCTCCAAATCATTCTTTGTAGTATTATTTAAACGTATTTACTATGCATATTTATTACTTAATTATAACAATCTTTCATTATTCTGTGTATTTTCAACAGTGATTCTTTTCTTGCACACCGAGAAAGTATGCGGCAGATGATGAGAAGTTTTTCTGAACCTTTTGGAAGAGACCTGCTCAGTATCTCTGACGGTAGACCGAGAGCTCGTAATCATACAAGACATGATGATGGTGAAGATGCTTTGACTGTAAGTTTTTTATTTTAAAGACATTTAGTGAGAAGGTTCTATGAGAATTTGAGAAAAATATTACAGAACTGAACAGTCATGATGATAACATATGACTAATGTTTGTGTTACAGAAATATATATTACCTAGAAAAGCAGACCTGCCAAAAAGCTGGCTTCTATAATATTGAGTTGTTATCCATATAAAATTCCACTGTTAGGATCATAGGTTATATATTATAACCAAAATTTAAACCATTATTTTTATATTTTTTTAACCTTATAACTTCATGTTATGTTTTAAATTAGAGCACACAGAAAACTTCCCTGATCCCACATACTTCTTTGTAAGTGGGGGAGGGAAGGGAAGTTGAAGGGATGGGAGGGGCAAGGGAAGAAAAAAGAACTAAGGTATTTTATGGCCGGGCATGATGGTATACGCATGTAATCCCCGCACGTGGGAGGCTGAGGAAGGAGGGCTGCTGCGAGCTCTAGGCCAGCCTGGGCTACCTAGTAAGTTCAGGGGAAGCCTGAACTATACAGTGAGACTGTCTCAAAAAAAAAAAAAAAGATGTATTATGTCCAGGTACAAATTCCCTTTCATAAATGTGATCATTTGTAAGGCAAGTAGGTACTAAAAACAATAAAAATATTTTTAAATAGTGTGAAATCCAAAGTATAATGCTTTGTTGCACTAGGAAACACTGATTTCCTGCATAGATAACCTTGGACCTTCAAAATTTAATCTTCATTTGTGGCCCACAAGTCTTGCACAACTGCAGCATACTCTTAAAAGTCTTACTTGAGAGCAAATCTGGAAGGTTAGAAACATATTCAACTAAAAAAAGATGTTTATAGATCTTAATCATTTTTTTTCTTTTTAATCTTATTTGTTTCTGTTGCTTTTTCAGCCTTAGGAATGGCAGTTCTATAACAACAAATCCACAGGGGTTTCTGTAAAGATGAGGGTCTGTGGTTGAAATGTAGATATTGGAATTCAGTAATCCTTGAATCAACCAAGCAGAAACTTCCAGAATGTACCAGAAAAGCATTTTCATATTTGCTCTCTGTAGAAGCATAACCAAAGTCACATTCAAATTAGCTTTTTAAAATTAGTGAAGTAGTATCATCATATATACTTTCAGTGCTAAGCAGTCCTGTCAACAGCTTAAAGTTAATGTCAGAGTATTGTCAAATAGAGCAGAAAATGAATTATGACCATTAAAAGCATTTGAGTATTAAAATATTTTAGATACCTGCTCTCACCATAGCAAGGAAAAAGTAGGGTTATGTATAGTGCTTCACATTTATGCGTGTAAATGGGCTCCCTACAGCTTTTATGGAACAAACAAGAAGTGACAGTTTTATTCCCTTGCTTCTAAGTACAGAAATGAGACCTGTTTATAATTCAGCAGAAAACTTCTTACGGAAAGTGCCTGCATACATTAGCTACAGCTATGCTGGTCATCCACTAGAAGCAGAAGTATGTGTTTCTTTCCCAGATACTTCTGTTTAAAGTACTAAATGTTTAATAAGAGATGGGATAAGATATACGTAGCCAAATAGAGAAATTACTGTGAAATGTTAGTGTGTAAGATTCATAATTTAGAACTTAGTATTTTCCAATATCTACATTTCAACCACAGACCCTCATCTTTATAGAAACCCCTGTGGATTTGTTGTTACAGAACTGCCATTCCTAAGGCTTAAAAGGCAACAGAAACAAATAAGATTAAAAAGAAAAAAAATGATTAAGATCTATAAACATCTTTTTTAGTTGAGTATGTTTCTAACCTTCCAGATGATCATATATTTGTTTTGCCAAGATGTCTTTAAATCAAGAAGAAACCACACAGAAGAAATTATATGATTGCATGAATGTGATGATTGGATAAGAAAAGTCAAATAGGAAACAATTCCAAATACAAAAAAAGGCCAAGATCAACATTTGAGTGAAAAACTGTTCTCACACTTGAGCTATGATAGCAAAATACCTTAGATTTTAACTTATAAACAAGAGAAGCATGCCTCGCAGTTCTAGAGGCTGGGAATCCTAAGATCAAGGTACTGGAGACCCTGTCTAGTGAGGGTCTGCTCTCTGATTCGTAAGTGGCATTTTCTTTCTGTGTCCACATGGTAGGAGAGGCAAACACACTCCTTCAGGCCTCTTTTATAAACCATTTATAAAACCCATTCGTCAGGTTTCAACAGGGAACGTGTCTCATGCTGACCGATCATAGGAATATGGGTCTTGTTGTTTGACAAACCATCATTTGATAATTTGGAAAAGATGACAAGGATATTAGCAAGTCTTCAATACTTAAGCTTCATTTTATAACTGTGTAAAACAAGCAGGGTTCAAAAATGAAAAGAATATTGGTGAGTGGCTCCGAAAAGTGTTAGAAGTCCAGCAAAATTAGGCAGCATTGGTTTAATCCTTTTGTCTTTAATACTTCCTTTGGTTTGTTCTGAGGGCCTTACCTAAGTACGAGCAGTGGAGTTTAAGAGCATATGGGTTCCTCCTTGTTTTGTTACTCAGCAGTCCAAGCCAGGCATGGCGGTGCACACCTATAATCCCAGCATTCAGGAGGTTGAGTGGGGAGGATTGCCATGAGTTCAATGCTAGCCTGGGCTACATAGTTGGACCCTGTTTCAAAAAAAAAAAAAATTCAAGTTTCTCCTATTTAATTATAACAGTGTCCAAAGAGTACAATAAATGAAGATATCTATATTTCTATGTAACCATTTATGAGTTGATCTTTGAGAAATATTAATTTTTTATCCAATATGTCTAACAATCTTTGAGAATTTTGTTAATGTAGATAAAATTTTTCTCTTTAATTGGTTAAAGACAAGATTAATGGATCTTTAAAAAAATCCTTTCCTTGAGCAAAGAAAAGATGACTTAATCTTAATCATTATACCTTATATTTTAATTAACTTTAGTGTAAGTTTGCATTTCCTTTGAAAAATATTGATGTTGGTCCTTAGTAAATACTTTTTCTTTCAACTGCTCTACTATAGTAGTCATATTTTCTAGTAGTATATGGCTTTCCTATTGGCCTGTTGGGCTCCTGTCAGGCTCTAAAATGAGTAAAAGCAGATACAGTAACTTAAAAAAAAATACATGGAGACTTTTTGATCTGTCTGGGGTCTATAATGTTGGTAGCTCTTATTTTTTTATATATAAAAATACATGTATATTTTTGTTTTCCATGGATTATTATATAATAAATATAAGCAAACTTGATTGGATATCTTTCTAGGCAACAAGCTTTTCTCTTGTACCTTTTGGGAGTTTTGGTGGTATGGTTCGTATCATAAAACACAAATCATTGTAGCAATATTTTCTGACAAATATTCATTGTTTATTAAGTCAAGCAGACTGAATTGGCATGCATCCTATTAACTTTCATAATGGCTTTTTAATATTTGTATTGAAAGTCTGTCTTTTATGTTTAAAACTTAGAGTGTTTAGGCTTGTGTTTGCTGAAGTAAGCCATAAAATACACAAAAATCAATCTTCAAAATTTAAAAAAAAAGATTCTGATAGACATACTTTGGATTTACAAAAATAATAGTTGTGTTTGAAAGTTGAGGACGTCTACATACCTTTGACAGCTCTGAGAGGTGAGAAAGCACATTGGGAAATTATTCAGATTAGCAGTTCTCTTTAGGACTTTGCTGGCAGTGTGTCCATGCTGTGTTTTATTGCTGGAACACAAGAATGGCTGCTTTGCAACAGTTGTTCTCCCATTCCTGCTTCTCTGGGCTGTGGTTCTGAGTTTATGTTACTAATTCTCAGGCAACACAGAAGCATCTAAAGAAGAGTAGAGAATAGCATGATTTTGGAACATTTTAATCTATACTCTCATGAGAATTTTCTTTTTATTCTTTCATCCTGGGTTTGAACTCTTTGTCACTCTGAAGTTAAATATTTGTTCTTCCTGATCAGAGGTAGGGAGTATCCGTAAAATGATCAGGAAATTCAGCGTGCTGTGGGGAGCACAGATAGGAAATAAAATATTTAACTTGAACCTTTTGAGGTAATGGGGGTGGGAGTGTGGTCAATCAGAGAGGACTTCATGAATCTTCAAGATTAGTAGGTGTTAGCTAGGAAAAGCCAGATGGAGAAAGATAGAGTGGTTGCAACACAGGAAAATAGCAACTAAGACTCAGAGCCTAGGGGACTGAAAGATGTTTAGGATCACTTGACCTTAGTTAATACAGGCGACAGTGAAGAGGTAAACAGAGACTTCTTCAAGCCACAGTAAAGAGTGTGCACATTAACTTAAGAGCAGGAGAAGCAGTTGATGGGTTTTGTCATTGATATGGTAACAGAGTCACATTCTCCTTTCTAAGATAATTATGTCTGTAGGGAAGGAAGAGAAGGAACTGTAGTGGAGATTGAAAGGCTGTTGGAAGAGTTTTGTAGAAAGCTTTGGTAATAGCTTGTGTTTGGTAATGGCCATGGCTATAGAGAAAAAAAAATACCTCATCTGAAAGATGAAGATGTACGGGGTGAGGATTTGGTAATTCACTGGGTTGAAGGAGCAGTAGAAAAGTAAAAGGGAAGTACAGAATGCCTGTTTTTCTGCAGGAGAGATTATTAGATAGAGGAGAATGTTACTGAGCTAAAGAACAGAGAGCAGTGAATCCATGCAGATACGAAAGTGTAGTTGTCAATACAGTCATTTCAGTTTGGAGTGTGTCACTTTTGAGGCACCTGTGGATTGTCTAGGTAAACAGTTGGATATGTGGATATGAGTTGAGCTAGAGATTTTTTTTCTTTGCTGTGTATCTGCATGACAGTGAAGGACTTTACTACTAAGCTACATCCTCAACCCACAATTAGAGATTATTTAATTCATTCGTCAAACATTTACTGAGCCATTTTATGTGGCATGAGTTATTTTTTAAGTATCGAGGATATAGTTATATAAGATAGAAAAGGTAGGCCTGCCCTCAGATTTCTATAAAGTACGAAAGCAGACAAAAAATAACAAAATAATTTCAGACAGAAACACAGTTCTGAAGGAGATGAAGCATAGTACTGATACTGAGATAGGGGGCAGTGAAGCAAGGGGTAGACGGGTGATAGAAGAGGCCTTCCCGCAGAAGTGCTTCTTGAATGATGAGAAGCAACTAACAGTGCTAAAAATCAGGAGATAGCATTCAAGGCAGAGAGAGGAACGTGTATACACATTTCCTGAAGGCCTGACAGGCACACTTAGAATCTCAGCTCCAAACCCAGGGACAAGACGGCCCTTTTGATGGTAATGTAACAGTGAACTGAGAATAGGGTAGAGTGTTCCAAAATAACCAACCATTCCACCCCAGAATAAATACAGTTATTGCCAAATGTCCCCTGAGCATCAAAATCAATCTTGATTGAGAAACCAGAGGAATTCTTAATGGTTCTTCTGAAAAGGAAAACCTCATGGTTCGAGGGTGTAGCCTCCTGATCCTTCAGTGGGCAGCACACTGAAGGCGTTTTGATACAGTGCACTGACCCCTTCACCGGGACCCTAGATGAGAGATGAGGGCTGGCTACTTGAGAGGCAGCCTCTGTCAGCCAGGTGATTCTGGTGGAGGTACCCAATTTTACTTACTTGCATGATGGGATATTGAGAGGGAAGAAGGAAGAATTTGAAAGCTATCCTATCCTAGCATTGTTCCAGCCCCAAAATATCACTCTGTATTTAATATCAACTAGATTAAGAATGCTGACAAATGATGTGTATGTATATTCATATTTACATGCATGTATAAATGTGTGATGCAATATAATTTACAGTCTTACAATGTCCTAAATGCCCTAATCCTTTACATTGGCTGTTTGGGATTTTGCGTATGGTTCAATTTTTTGACAAATCATTCTCACTGGATAGTCCTTGAATTATTTCTGCCTGGTTAGTTGGTGCATGAGAGCCCACTAAATGAATTGGAAAAAATTTGTTTCTGCTGTTTTGGAAAGATTGACTTGCTCTTTTGTGTTGTACTTGTAGTTAATACCATTACTTCCTAATGTTCTGTAGCATACAGATGTCAGCCCTTTTCAGGCCGTGGAACAAATGATGGTAAATATGCGAAACAGTATGCAGGAACTACAGAGAAACTTTGTAAGTAATGAAAATAAGGTAAAAATGAACAAATAAATAAAAATTTAAAAATGAAAATAATGAGATGAGAATATTGTTTTCAGTTATTGGGTGCCCTATGTGATAGTGACTTTCAAAGATTTAACTATAGTCCATAAAAACTAAAAGGGAAATCTTACATAATTAACCCATACATAGCAATTATACACTTTATACGTGAAACAAAGTTTCATGAAAAAATGAATAGACTACTTACAGTTTGTGCTGATAGTTTCTGTTTTACTCCACGTTTTAAAAACTGGTCATGTCCCACTAAATTTATTTTACTACCTACAATTTTGAAAAACAACATTGGTTAATGTTCACAATTTTAAAACTTCAGCCTTAAAAATACCTGTTGTTCTCTTATAAATGAACATTTCATATGAATTTTCAGATTTCATTATTTATAATCTGTCCACCTAAAATGATCTGTAGCATCTAAGACATCACATTTACTGAAACTCTGAAAACAGAAATTTCATGAATGTTGCTTAGGTACTAGATTAGAGCTATACAATCCAAATACAGTACTTATAAGCTAGTACTAATATTCATACTTTCCAACTCATAATATTAAACCAAAGACAAACATGACTCAATATGAAATTTTAAGTCATTCTATTCATCCAGTTTGGATTTTATGGATAATTTCACAATGGCCAAATGAAACTTCTTGGAGCATAGCTAATCAACTCAAAATTGACAGTATTGTACACAAGAGTCAGCCACAGATTATGGAACTATCACAGGTTGTAAGGGCACAGCATCTTTATTTAAATCTAAGGCACAAAGACCCAACAGTTTGAGGATATCTAAGCAGATCACTTATTATATTGTACAAAGAGTGGAAATTTATATCAAAATTGAAGGAGGTTATGCGGGTGACATGGGATACAGAATACTGATAGTACGCTATCCTTAATAGAACAAATAGCTAGTGTTGTTACTTTTTTGAGCCCTTTGGCATTAATTCTTCATATTTGACCTGACTCTGAATTTACAATCTCTTCCTGTAGGATCACCTTTCACTGGATCCGAATGGACATTCATTTTGTTCTTCCTCAGTTATGACTTATTCCAAAACAGGAGATGAGCCACCAAAGGTTTTCCAGGCCTCGACTCAGACCCGTAGGGCTCCGGGAGGAGTATGTATTTCATAAGCATTCTAGAGCTTTACGAAGTTGTGAGGTGATAGGTGGCCTCCATCAGATATTACTTGCGTTTGATGTGGTTCAGGGGGGCAGGATGGGGACGGGCACGACGGTGAGACCACCTCACCGGGAAAACGGTTACAGTGCAGCCGCCTGCGGGGGGGGGGGGGGGGGGGGGGGGGGGGGGGGGGGGGGGGGGGGGGGGGGGGGGGGGGGCGGGTAGCCCGCCTAACTGGGAGAATTTACAGTGCAGCCGCCTGCGGGGGGCAGCCCGCTTCACCGGGAGAGCCGTCACAGTGCAGCCGCCTGCGGGGGGCAGCGTTGTTTGTCCTGCCCGCCCCACCTTCATACAGTGACGTCTTCGTGCAATTACCTGTTGATGTTTTTATCTTCACATACTGACTAGATAACGATAATTAAAACCTTTCTTTCATGAATAAAATGCCTACTTACAACTTTTTAACTAAACGAAATGTTTCAAGTGTGCAGAAAAGATATATAATGAATATCCATATCCCTGCCACCCAGTTTAGTCAAATCATAATATTTTTTTCTATTTGGTTCAAATTGTCTTTTTTATTTTCTTTTTAAGCAAAAATGTTACAGATACAATTAAAACTTCCAATGTACTGCTCCTGGTCTCTTTTTGTTTCTCACTTTTCTGTGTCTGAAATTTATCATTGTTCATATTTTCATAATCTTACTATTAATGTATGCACCATAAAACATAATAGATTATTTTTTAGAAATCTAAAATTCATATAAATGGTATTGTTATTGCATGTGTCCTTGAAACTTGCCCTTGATCAGTAATGTGCTTCTGAGATTTATTCAAGTTGATACATATAGTTCTGATTTCTGTTTTAACTTCTGTATACTACCCAAAATATAAATAGGGAACAAATTTTTTATCCATTTTTCTGTTGATAGATATTTAAGTGTATCTGATTTTACACTAGTTAATCCTTACACAGGTCTCCTTGTAAAACACCTAGGAATGGTAGTGCTGGGTCATAGGGTATGTGCACATTCACCTTTGTTTAGAAATTACCAGGGAATCATGGTGATTAAAACTGTTGGCTTCTGCAAACTGTGGTATGAGATGAATGTGAATTCCCACTCCTCCGTTTCCTTATTAGAACTTACAGTAAAATTGTAGGTTTTCCAGACTGAAGAATTGGAAATAATTAATTTTTTAGTTCCCACATACAATTTTTTAATTCTCTCATACCTTTAATGCTCTTTCCATAGTTCTGGAAATTCATCATAGACATTTTAATCTTCACATGCTAAAAGTGACAAAGTCTTAAATGTAAATGATATAAAGATGACTCAAAGCTAATCTTGTTAATCTTTGGCTGTCATAAATATTCTAACAACATTTCCATATAGTTGATGGGAGAATGATAAGAGTCACACCCATCAGCGTGATTGATGAGTAGTTGCCATTACCTGTAGGAATGTAGCATGCACCTCCATCTATTACACTGTCAAAGACAGTGGTAAAGGCACTGAGTTTTATATAATTAAGTCCTTCTTTATCTAATATTTTATTATAATTTGTAAAAAGTTAAATTGTATTCATTATGTTTGTCCTAGACATTTTTATTTTAAACATTTCAGGGAATATCAGAACTATTACCACAATTTTACTATAAGTTGACAATAGAATTGAGTATAGTACTACTAGTGATAGAACACAGACCTTTCACATTGAAATATAGCCTCACCCTCTTTTTAAATTTTGAGATGGGGTTTCTCTAAGTTACAGATTTGCCAAGTGGGTTTCAAACTTGTGATTCTCCTGTCTCAGCCTCCCAGAGTGCTGGGATAACAGGTCTATGCCACAATACCCAGCTAATTACTCATTATTTTTAGAAAGGTAGATCTATGGCCTTACTTTAATAAGTGACAAGGCTCTTGGGAATTTAGATTTAAGTCAATTTTTATATATCTAAATAATTATTTTATTTATACAGATAAAGGAAACCAGGAGAGCAATGAGAGATTCTGACAGTGGGCTAGAAAAAATGGCTGTTGGTCATCACATCCGTGATCGAGCTCATGTTATTAAAAAGTCAAAGAACAACAAAACTGGAGATGAAGAGGTCAATCAAGAGTTCATCAATATGAATGAAAGTAAGTTATTACAATAGCGTTCCTTCCCATAAAGTTAAACTGTCAGCTGCATTTGCAGAACTTGATTATTTTTCTTCAGAAACACTTCATAAGACATAGGTTATGAAGAATATGTGTGAGGAATGCTCTGTCAAAGTAATAAAATGGTGGTTTAATCATTTGATAATGATGTTTTTACAGTGTTTCTTTGGCAATGTGGGGTATAATTTATTTTCGTTTTATACTTGGAAAATAGAATTTTTGAATTGTTATTTAGTAAGGGTGCCAATAAGTAAAATGAGTTTTAAATAATTTTTAACAAAGAAGTACATTTAAAAAATAAGAGCAAAATAAATCTATAAGCCCAACTCCAAATAAATATTGTTATTTAGTGTAATATTGTGCTTATTTTTATTCACCATTCTAATTATAAAAATCATCTGTCAACTTATTTTTTAAAAATTAGTATAAGTGGTAACCTAGATGTTTTATCATGAATAGGTCATAATTTACTTAAACCATTTTGTATTTTGAAAAATTGGGTTTTTGTATTGCTCTTAATTACTGGCCTATGCTAGATAATAT
>PVLD010006108.1:0-104142 GCA_004027595.1 Dinomys branickii | reverse complement strand
TTTTTTGTTTTTTTTTTTTTTTTTTTTTTTTTTTTTTTTTTGCGGTACTGGGGATCGAACTCAGGACCCTGCGCTTGCTAGGCAGGTGCTTATTCCACTGAGCTATATCCCCAGCCCCTCCACTCTTGTTATAAACATGATAAAGGGCCAGGGATTTAGCTCAGTGGCACAGCGCCTTCCTGGCAAGGGCAAAGTCCTGAGTTTGATTCCTTGTACCAAGAAAAAAAAAAGATAAAAGCTAGGAAATGCTCTCACTGCTAGAAAAATTATTGCATAAGTACATTTTTTATTTCCGTTTAAGAGCGGTAGTCTGCAAATACCCTAGGCACTAGAAAGAAATTCTAAATCTCACAAGGAAAGAACACTATCTTACAAGTCTTTTTCTTCCCTCCAGTGCTAGAGATAGAACCCAAAGCCCCATACACACTAGGCAAAAGCTTTAAGCTACATCCTCAGAGCTTACATGTCATTTTTTTAAATAAAAATTTATAATTAAACCCATACTTAATTGAATTCAACCAAAAACATGAATAAATTTTACAGCAGGAAATTGTGATCAAAAACTATCACAATAGGTCAAATTCTAACTATTGACTGTTTTTCTATAATCTATATGCTAAAAATATTATTTCTTGTGCATGAAGCTCAAATATCAGTGTCAAAGAAAATTTTTTAGAACACTGCCATGTTCATTTGTCTATCCCCAACTTTGAGCTACAATAACAGAGTTCAATAGTTATAAGACAGACAACATTTCTTAGTAATATTTACAACCTGGCCTCTTAGCAGAAAAGGTTTGCCAAACCCCCGTTATACTGTTTGCTATGGGAAGAATCACTAAATATGTCCACAATAGGGCTGCAGCTCTGCTCTAAGAGAAATACACTCTAGGAGAGGGTTGGGATATACAAAACCATCTTAAAGACAAACAGAACAAACCACTATTTGAAGAGATGCTTGAGCTCTGTGAATCCTCGGGTGAGGGGGATCTAAAGTGGCTTGGAGAAAGAACCTGCTCTTCTCTCCTCCTCTTGGACTATTCCCTAGCTGAGAATCCAGGCGGCACACTGGGCCCCGTTAGCCTTTCTTCGTTCTGCCTCATATCCATACATGCAAAAGACCATCAGAATGTTTTCAGGGATGTCTTCATTCTCAAATTTCTGTTATTGCTCCCTTAAAATAGCCTAGCTGAGCCAAGATCATATACGTGATACTCCCATACATCATCCATGATTCAAAGGAATTTAGCTGGTCTTTAGCACGGCTTTCATTTGCCACGAGAAGACTGAACTCACAAAGAGAAAGAGAATTTCTCAAGTCCAAGTGACTGATAAACACCTGAGCTGCGGGGGGAGGTGCTGCGGTTTGTAGAGCATCTGCCTCTACACACACTGTCCAATTTGTCTGTCACAAGAGCCCCATGAGGTAGATACTACGTGTATTTTACAAAGCAAAAACCCAAAGCTCCCATAAAGTAAAAAACTTACCCGAGTTCTCATAATTCTATTAGAAGACAGAAACTGAAATTAAGACTTCAAATCCTATAATTACTCTACTTTACAGTCTTTTGAAGACCTGCCATAGAGACGATTTTACCCATGTAATTCACCTTGATGAAAAGAAGGCGCCCAGCTCCAAAACCACAGAGCGCTTACAAGAGCCAAGGTTTCTCATCCCAGCATGCACATACCTCACCCTTGATGCGGTTCCAGCCAGGTGGACAAGAATATTGGTCACTGGTAGATTTGACTTTGTCATACTATTATTAAATTGTGCATGAATCTTTATTTTAGAAACGTTAGTTTCCTTTTGGGAGAGTGTGAGTAAAAACTGCCAATAACTTTCCTGGCACTAGGCATGCGCTAGATCAGACTAATCAACTCTTTATTTTTCTCACAAAATATAGGCTTATAGCTTAACCTGGGCTTAGTTAGAATTTGGCCTTTTTGACCATCTCTTAGAAAATGTAGTTATAAGCCAAGCATGGTGGCACATACCTGTAATTCCAGCACTCAGGGTGCTGAGGCAGGGAGATTGTTGTGAGTTAGAGACCAACCTGGGCTACAAGGTGAGCTCAAGGTCAACCTAATGTGCATAGTGAGACTCTGTTTCCAAAAAAGCAAAAGAAAATGTGACTATATATAATACATTCACTTTTTCAAAAAGCAACACCCTCTAACTTATCCCCTGAAAGGACATTTTAGAGACTACTATTCACCCTGACCATTTCCTCTTCTTCCTGAGCTTTTAACAAGACTACATTTCCCAGCCTCCTTTGTAGATAGGCACGACCATGTGATTGAGTTCTGACCACCCAAATGTATTGAGAAGGAAACTATGCCTCATCCAGGTTGGGCAATAAACCCATTTGGCACAGTCATCCCTGTCCCCTCCTTCCTCATCTTGGCCACATGCAGACTGTTGGAGAGTCTCTAGAACACCCAAGAGCTGACTGAACCACTAATGGTAAAAAAAAAAAAAAAAAAAAAAAAAGAGATCCTTCTGACACCAGCAACCCACACTAGGCTGCTCACAAAGGGAGAGACAGGATTACTGTGCTGCATCACTGAGGTTTAAGATTATTTTCACAGCATTTTGTAAGCCCCAAAGATTCAGAAGTGATTCCACTTGAAGGTGGCTTACCATAGCTTGAAAGTTAACAGTAGTTGACTTTTGCTGGTCCCTTCGCGTTTGTCCCCATTTTATTTTGACTATTAATGATCTCAGTGCAGACAGTTCTACTCTGTTCAGGGTGAATTTGACTATTGGTAAGAACAAATTGATAGGTAATACTGAATTTTTAAACAAACATTAATCACACTGAGCAATAAGGAAATAGTCAAAAATAATACACGATTGTGCTATGGGTTGGGTAGGTTTCTCCCTCAAAAGTTTATGGGCTGGAAGCTCAGTCCCCAGTGTGATGATATTAAGATGCAGAGGGACCTTGAAGAAATAGGTAAGTGATTGAGTCATGGAGCTGCCACCTCTGAATGGAGTCATGACAGTTAATGGGAGGGGTTAGGTCTCACAGGACTGGACTAGATACCACCAGGGTGGGTTGTTATAAAATAAGCCTGGAACCACCCCTCTGCCATGTACACGCTCCTTTCCTCTCTCTGCTTCTCTTCCCAGGGCTTGACAGCTCATGAACTCCTCACCAGAAGTTAGCCAGTGTGACTGCCTGAGCATGAGTGGAACTATAAGCTGAAATAAACCTCCCTTCTTTATGAATTACCTAGCCTCAAGTATTTTGTTAGAGCAACGAAAAATAGACCAAGATGGGCTCTAAAGCAGTGATTTTAATGCAAATCTGGGCCACAACCTGTTTTTCACAGATAAAGCCCTATTGGAATACAGCCATGTTCCCTATTTACATGCTGTTTCAGGCTGCTTTTGAATTGAATAGTAGCGACCTGGCCTACAAAATTATAATTCCCTTGTGGCTTTTCATGGCAAAATTTGTTGATGCCAGTTCAAAAGGAAGCACTCATTTTCTTATTAATTCTCCTACTGACTCTGAATATAATTACAAAATAGAAATTTCTAAAATTTTTATGAATGCCAGTAGTATGGCATCAATTGTAGAAATGACTTGGGAGAAATAATTCTCATGTGAAAGTGTGTGTTCCAGGAGATTGGTGAGAAGTCAGTCATTCGTGTACTAACTTTTTAAAGAAAATTAAAACACAAGAGCTGGGGATATAGCTCAGCAGCACAGCATCTGCCTGGCAAGTGTGAGATCCTGAGTTCAATTTCCAGCATTAAAAATAAAAATGAAAGTTAAAACACAAGTTACACAGTAGAAGAAAACATTTTCTGATGCAGGAATAATGCCCAGAATAAACAGAAAACTACTGTAAATTGATAACAATCATATAAAACATATTAAGAATATGAACATATTAAGAATATGAACAACATGAATAGGAATATTAAGATTATGAAAAATATGACATATTAAGAAATTGATAATAATAATAAGTTAAAACATGTTAAGAATACAAACAAAGGGAATGCACAGGCAGTTCTCACCAAAGGCAAGAGTCCAAATACCCAGTGCACATATGAAAGTGGTCTTTATCCCAGTAACAATCAATGAAAGGTAATGTCGAGCAGCAATGGATACCATTTTACCCTCAAAGAACAGGCAAAACTGGAAAATGTCAAAACTTCAAATGGGAACAAGAATGAGAGAAAACGGGAATGTTGTTGCTAGTGAGCATATAATTTAACACTTTGGGAAACAATTTGGTCATTCCTAGTCAGCTTGGCTCTACGAACTGATATTTTATACCTGGCAGTCCTGTTTCAAGAAATACGCCTGGGAGAACCACCTGCACCCACCCCTTTTTCATGAGGAGATTGTCGGGAGATGCTCTCTGCCACTGTGTTCATGACAAAGAAAAGGGAAGCAGTCTTCAGTAGGAGACCATGTAAAAGAAACAGCTCATATCTGTGAAAGTACGTAAGTGTGAGCATGAGTTAACCACTTTTGCCTGGATATATCTCAAAAGCATGATGGCAAATTATAAAGCAGTTGCCAGGAGGATACACAGCACCATATGATTTGTGGACATTTTTAAATACAAAGAATCACATTTTTATAGACACAGCTATAAGTATGTATGTGTGTTATATGTTATGTAGCCACGCACTCCCCTTTACAGTTGCAGAGTTCTCTGCTGTCTGCACAGAGTAGGACACTGTGCAGGTCATGGCACGTGACTCTCAGGAGACCCTGCACTTCCTGCCTGTGTAGGTTGTGTCCCCCTAGAGAAGTCAGCTCTTATGATTTATATTCTTGCCTTGGATTTTTGAAGATGGGAAATTATCTGTGGACCACAAGTAGGCATTATCTCCTTGTTCCCTAGGAGATTATTGACTCCCCATAGTCAAAATTTGCATATATCTTGAGATGTTAACCCATGATTAAGCATTACCCTCTCCTCTCCCGTGACGCTCATTTCCTCCCATTGCATCTGAGCACAGAGGTACCCAGTAGCCCATAGAGCTCAATGGCTGCAATGTGTTCCTGCCTCTGTCTACACAATGTAAACCCTTGCACAGCACAGTCACTTTCTAGCGGTGAGTCTACAAAAGCCAGTTAAGCACCTTGCACTCTCACACTCCCCTGTCACAGCACACTTCCCTTCTTACCACCTACAATAATCATAATTAGTCCACAATTAGTGTTAAACTATGATTGATGTCTGTCTGTCCTTCTAGACTGAAGGCTCACAGGCAAGGAGCACATCAGTATCTCCCAAGCCAAGTTCTATGTCTAGGAGAGAAAATTCATACATTATTAGTATAGTGAATGCCTTCTGAAGTGCAGTCATTTCTTGAATCCAAATCTGGACATGAACAAAGATATGTTCTGTGGCTCTTTGGTGTAAACATTATAATGGATAATGGATTAATACAAATCTGAAGATCTGATTTTCATCGCTGCCTTTGCCACTAAATAGCTGTGGTGTCCTTAGGTGTTGGAGTCTAAGGGAATTCTGCAAGCCTCAAATGAGAAACAATCTAGTGATTCTTTGAGAGGCCCAGTTCTCTCACTCACTGGCTATGTGGTCATAGACAATTTATTTAACTTCTGGTTTTGTCTTCTATCAAAAAAGAACTACTCATTTTACCTACAGTGTGAGTCACAGTGGGTGTTATTATACAAGTGTGCTAACACTAACTGGTTATATAAATTCTTCACAAAATATGAAGAGGAAGGAAGAAGACATAGAGAAGTTATAGCTCAGAAATTAGAATACACTCTTGTATTATTATTCTGTGCAAAACAGAATATATGTTCAGCTGGAGATGCAGGGATGAAAGCTGTGTTCCTTGTCCTCAAGCAGCCTGCAGTCTCAAAGAGGGAGAAAAGTGTGCAGATGCTGAAAAGGAAAGGAATGATCCAGCAGTCAGACTCTGTAGGATTTACCCAAAGGAAGTTGAAAATTTTAGTCCACACAGATGCCGACAGCACCTTTATTCATAATTGTCAAAATGCAGAAGTAAGCAAGATGTTCTTGCTTAGGTAAAGAAGCAGTGATGTACGCAGACAAGGGGATGTTATTCAGCACTATAAAGAAATGAGCGCTGAAGTCATGCAAAGACACAGTGGAAACTTAAATGCATGTTAAGAAGAATAACAGTAACCCATGACCCACAGACCAACTTTAAATGCATGTTAGTAAGTGAAAGACACTAGTCAGAAAGTCTACACGCTATGTAATTGCAACTATCAGACCTAAAGAAGGCAAGACTTTGGAGGCAGCAGAAAGGTCATGGGATGTTGGCAATAAGGGAAGGGGTGTGTATAGACAGAGAGCCTGTGGAACTTGATGCTTTCTGCTCAGTTTTGCTATGAACATAAAAGTGCTCCAAATAATAAAGTCTACCTAAAAATGATGTAAGGAGTAGAGCAAATAATGAAAGGCAGTTCTCAGTGTCAGGGGTGTGAGGTAGACCAAAGTGTTAAGAGAGATCAATGTAAGCCAGGGCCAGCTGGGAGGCTGAGGCTGGAGAATCGCCAAGAGTCCGAAGCCAGGCTAGGCCACATGGAGAATTGAACGCCAGCCTGATCCATATACTGAGACCCTATCTCAAAGAAAAACCCCCCAAAACAACAACAAATACTAGAGCCATCAACTGAAAGCATCATCATCTCAGCGGGGAGGAGAAAAGTGTTGGTGAACCCAAGAACAAGCCAGAAAGCCCATGGACTCTCACTACCCAGACACTGCTCAGGAGGGGGATGAGCTCCATCTTCTCACAAACATTCAGTATTTAAAAGGCGATTATCCAAACTGTTTGCACTAAAAAGAGCAGTAAACACTCATCTCAATAAAGACTCCTTAAATAGAGAAATATTTAACATGCCCAGCCTGGCTTCTCCTGGTTATCTTTTTGTTAAATATTCAATGCAGAGTACAATTTACTTCTGCATTTAAAAAAAAAATCTTTTTTCCATTCTGTTTTGGTTTGTGGGTTTTTGTTGTCATTTCTTCCTAAAGCACTGTTTCCTCACATTTGCGTCTCCCAGCCTTTTTAATGTGATATTCCATTTAAACTGCCTTTTAATTGTATGTGCTGCCTTGGCAGAACATGACCGATGTACTTGCGTTAATTAGGGCTCCCGTCAGCAGCCCGTGCCAGCTGGAAACTGAGAAACAAGCGTAAATTATTCTGTCATCAATCAGCTCGAAAATGTTTGAATCACTAATTAGTTTGCAATTTGGGTGACAGTTTATCTGACGCAGGCGGTGTCAGAAACTTCAGATCTTAGATGAATAATTTGCCAGGAACAAGCACAGATTCCCTGCTTTTAAATACACGAAGGTTTATCTGCACGTTGAAAGGGGCTCAGCAGTCTTCATTAACTTCCAACTGGGACTATGCAAATCAGGGAGCAGCGTGAGCCTCTTCAGGCCATGGCGGCTTAGCAGATGATATTTAGAAAGAGAAAGCCTCTTTCTTCTTCTTCTTTTTATTAATAATTCATAAACTGATAGACAAGGATGTTTGGGCTTTAACAGCTTTTAAAAAAATCACAATGGTTTTCAAAAAAAAGCAATCATCCCCCTTTTACATGAAAATTAGTTGTGCTGCATCTTGCTGTTTTAACTGATTTGTTCTCCTCCACTGTCATGTGACCAGAATGTTAAGCGGGGAGTGATTATTAGCCCTTGTCCTTTCCAGAAGGATCGTTATTGGGGTTTCATTAAACGGCAGACTTATGTCTCTGCTTAAAGGGAAAGGTATTTGACTAGAATAAGGGAAAGAGGGAAGATATACATAGTAAAACTAGGAAAGGACAAATTCGTGGCTAAAAGCATTATAAAATTGATTCTTTGTCCAGTTACCGATGCTGGATTGGCCTCTGATTATTGGAATCAAGGAGCAGACTGGGCGATAACTCCCTGCATTAACTGCCAGTGCTTTGGGATGACAGCGACCTGGATCTGCTGCACCACCACCCCTGCATCTACAGGGCATATATGCTGTCCACAAAAAAGACCAAGGGCAGAGGAGGTCGTCACCTTTCAACTTGGTTGGTAAGAAGCCGAGTTAGCCCACCCTGCTAATGGTAATAGCCCTCGTGAGCCAAGGATGGTGAAACCCATGCTGTCCGCTTCTACGATGGAGAAGGCGAAGAAAGAAGGCTAGAGGAAGTTAGACTGTGCCCTGCCCTCCTCAGCTACCAGAGCTGGGGAAGTTGTCTAGAGATCAGAAGCGAATGAGTAACTGGTGGGTGCAGAGCGTGGAGCTGAGGGCAGTGTGGGCTTTACAGGTGGGCTTTGTGTGAAAAACTCAGTAGCTAGGAGGGAAAAGAGAAAGTGGAAAAAAAAAAAAACTAAAAACTTTAGAACACATAATTTTTTCTCACAAAATGAGGCCCGTTTGGAGGGGTGTACTGAATGTTGAATCCAGGACCTTCATACTGAGCTACCTCCCCAGTTCAGGCTGGACTCCAACTTGTGACCCTCCTGCCTCAACTTCCCAGAATTCTGGGATTACAGACATGTATCACTACCACTACTCTCAGATCAAGGGGTCTCCAGACAATCTCCCAGCAAAGCTGTCCCATCAATGATTCTTCCAGAAAGAATGTTAGTTCAGTGCTTCCTGCTAAGGTCTGGATCAGTTCGTCCCCCTCAAACCTCACGTTGAAATATAATTGCAATAGTAACAATATTAAGAGGCAGGACCCCAGAGAGGTGATTAGGCCATGTAGGCTGCAGTCTTCACAGTGGGACCCATGCTGTTCCTAAAAGGCCAGTTCAGTCCACGCTCATCCTGGTCCCTAAGAGCGGTCCTCACCTCCTGTGGATACAGCCTTTGAGCCGCCCTCTTGGCAGCAGAGGCCAGACCCTTCCCAGGTGCCACAGCTGCACACACCTTGATCTGGCACTTCCTGGATCCAGAACCATGAAAAAATAAATTTCTATTTTTTGTACTTTGCTTAATCCGTGATATTCTGCTTTAGTAACAGAAACCAAAGCATGAAACAATCCCTGACCAGCACTTCGTTAACAGTCCACAACTTTTTTCTGTGTTAACAAAGTCCTACCCAGCCCTACCATTCACCTCTTTTCTTCCCTTCTCCACTCTGCCTGAGCCCCATATAGATCCATTTGAATGCACGGTGAAGCAGATAGGTGAACGGAAAGGACAGAGGTTCCATTCGGCAAGAAGGGTAAAAATATTAAGGGATAAAACGTCCAGAATTCTCAGAGTAGTAGGAGGATAGTGGGAAAAATTGATTAATAAGTTTCATAAAACATGGGACACTTATATTGAAGGATGGAAGATGTATCCTGTGGATAGTGAGGTGTTATTCAAGTTTGCAAAAAAGGAAATAATTCAATGAATTAGTTAACTGAAGTGTACATTAGCTACAATTTGAGTAATACTATTTCAATCATATCCTTAAAATTGATACCTGGAATAAAAATGTCCTAAGTATCTTTCCCCCTGATCTTCCAGAGCTCCTCATTTAACTAAAGAAAAATTTGAAGAAACTTTCTGTAAAAACATCAATACCAAAAGAGCTGATAAGCTATATCTAAATAGAAAATGTTGGCAAACCATATTATCTAACAAAGGACTAGTAGCCAAAGTGTATACAGACTCTCAAAACTCAACAAAAAAATAACAATCCAAACTGAAAATGAGCAAATCCCTCAAAGTGAAATTTGCTGATGAAAAGTAAGCACACGAAAAGATGTTCCACATTATCGGCCACTGGGGAAATGCAAATTAAAGCCACACTGATATCTCACTTCATACCTATCAGAATGGCTAAGCAACAGAAGAGTTCCTCAGAGCCAAGGAGGAGATAGACTCTACCATTATTTCAACCCCGTTCTGCTTCAAAGTTTCTGGAAGGAATCGGACGCACAAGCTTAAATATCACGTGCTTTCTCATAAGAGAAACTGAAATTACAAATAAAGAGCAAAATAAAAGACATAATAGGGAGTAAGGAGATAGATCTTCCCCAAATGGAAAGGGTCTTGAGAGATGAAGCGGGGGAGGCAAATGAGAGAAAGGGCTGGGAAATCAATGAGGGTGTGCACCTGCACCAGATCCGCACAGGGGTGAGAACGTTCATACGGCGAACTCATACTGAGATAAAAACGGCAAAGAGAATCGCAGTGGCCTCTTATGGCTATGCTAAAAGTTACCTTCCTAAAACCTTTGGAAACTGTAAGGAATAATGATAGTGCTGTTTACCACTGCCAACAACGGCAATATATCATTAAATATTATTCGTTTTGATCAGGTCATTTATCACATTAACAAGCCATTCATTACAAATGTAAAGATGAGCGCAAGAAATGACAAGCATGTGAGGTGTTACATATGTTGATGGACTTGATTTAATCACCCCGCAATATGTACATATTTCAAAACCTCATGTTATGCATGAAAAATAGAGAAATTTTTATCAGTTTAAAGGATAAAATTAAAAATTGGAAAAGCAACCCAATAAATATAAGACTATTAGCACCTAATGCCTTTTATAACCATTTTCATATTGATATAAATTAAGGGTCTATAGAAGTAGTACATGAAATCAGGTTCTTCATGGAAGGCAAGTGGGAAGCCAACCTCAGAGCTTGCTTCCAGCAGAGCACTCCTGGTGGGGCTTGATAGGAAAGTGCCTTAGCGAACAGAATCTACAAGACCAGATCTTACCTCCTTCACAACTAGGCATCTAATTTATCGAACCCTCCATTCCATCAAGGTTCACAAATGTGCGAGTACTGCCCAAGGTACTAGGAATTCAGTAGTAAGCAAGGTAGATTCAGCCTGTATTCCATGGAGTGTATCTTGCCTGGGAGAATCCAGAATTATGGAGTGGACCACTTCAAACGAAGTGTGATACTTGCTCTGATAGGGGAGTGAGGCTTACTGTGAGAGCACGTAACAGGAGCTTAGCCTTAACTGTGGACTGTTTCCTTGTAGACAGTTGAGTGACATGTTATTATAATGATGCATTAACTAGAAGAGGAAGGAAAAGAAGCTGTTATGTGTTGGATCAATAACTTTCCCTTAAAAAGAACAATTGTAACAAAGAAGTGGGACTGTTTTGGTGAGCATCAAGTCCTAACCAGTGCAGAGATGTGGGAAGCTTGGTAAGAAGATGGAGGGCCTAAATGATTGATAAGTTCCAATCCTGGGCCTTTAATGATGTTCCAGAATGGAGTCTAGTCACCACAGTGAGGAAGTCAGTAGAAGAAAACATACTCTCACTCTGTCCTTTAACTTTCCTACCCTGTTACCTCTTCAGTGATAAAAAAGATTAAACATCTTCTCTTGGGAAACATCTTTTCCAACATCACTTCTGACTTTTTAATTCACCAAACATCGTGCTCCAAGATTCTCCTGGGGAGTCTCTGGTTGACATTACTATGACCTAAGCATTCAACTATTAGTCTTGTTTCTTTCCTAGAATCTTGCCTTAGAGGTGACCCAAAGGGCTCGTCACCCTGTCCGTAGGAAAACTGGGGTGAGGGATTGTACATACAGAGAAGTCTCTACCCGTTAGATGCAACAGGCATACCTCCCACCCACGGGCCTGCCACTAATCTCTGCCACACCTTTCTCTTTGAAAACAATTGATCCTTCATGGAAGGGGCCAATTTCTTTTTATAACTTTTTTTTTTTTTTTTTTTTTTTTTTTTTTTTTTTTTTTTTTTTTTTGCGGTACTGGGGATCGAACTCAGGACCCTGCACTTGCTAGGCAAGCGCTTATTCCACTGAGCTATATCCCCAGCCCCAAAAGCTTATTTTATTTGTTTTTTTTTTGTTTGTTTTTTGCGGTACTGGGGATCGAACTCAGGACCCTGCGCTTGCTAGGCAAGCGCTTATTCCACTGAGCTATATCCCCAGCCCCGGAAGGGGCCAATTTCAACATTGCCTACCCCAATAGTAATGCCCTATTGATGATGAAATATAAAGAAAGAAAATCATATGTTACAAAAAGCAGGGGCCATTCGTTTGATAGGGCACATCAGGACACATTATTTAGCTGTAGAAATCTGTAGACTACTGAAAAACATTATTTTTATCAGCCATCTTGCATTATGCACTCAGAATCCCTGTACCCTTGGAAAGGTTGTTTACAATCACAGAGAGAAAGCTTATTTAGCTTAGTCTGATTCATTACATCTGTTAAAAATGGAGATAATCACCGGTCCCCTTTTATCCTATCAAATGTCATATGTTAATTCTGTCCTAAAATCTATACAGATAGAATCGGTTAAACTATCTGTATCTTCTGACCCAGTCCAGACTCCAAGTAGGTTCCTGAAGGAAAAAATAAATTGATATCCCCCTGCGTTACTTTTGATCCATGTTGCTGCTGGTTCTGCTTGGGCTTCATGTCCTAGTTCCCAGAGACCGCGCTCCTGTCTGGGTTTTGTTTCTCAGGGCTAAGGGCTGCGCTTTGACCGCCCATGCCCCCAGCACGTCGCCTCCTTTTCCATATTCTCTGCCGATAGCGTTTCCACCTCGCCCCCTTTCACATTCATACTCTCCAATAACAAGACCTTTTCATTCTGTAGGGGAATGACTACCCAAATTGTCACCCAAATCAATATAAAAAATTACAAATCTGAACAATTTTAAATTTTCCTGTGGCCCACTTGCACAAAGCTTTTCTCTTCTCCTTGCCGCCCCTCTCCTCTCTCTTCTACCCTCCCTCTCTCCCTCTCTCACATACACACACAGACTCACGCACACACCGCAGATGAGCCCAGCAACGATCTTTTATTAATAGTACTAACATGTGCTTTTTCTTTATTAGCTATTTTCCTGATTGGAGATCTGCCTTCCAGTTGCTGCCCCAGTGTTTCATTCTTAGAATCAATTTGGGCCTTAATTTTGGACTTCTAACCTTTTGGTTCTACCTCTACTCTACACCAGTGGTAACCATCTGTCGCTGCGTACGCTGGTGTGTGCCTTTCTGGAATCATGTTAGAGTCAGCTTTTGTTAGGTTGTGCAGCAAAGAAACGAGAAATTTCAAAAGCTTACTACAGCACACAGTTTCTCTCTTGCATCACACACTGGCCATCGCTACACTCTATTTCAGGGCAAGGTCTGAAGAAGAAGCCACTCTTTTTTTTTTATTTAAAAAAAATAAAAGTACAAAAACATATTGACAAACAGACACCAATTAGCATAGAAAATAGTACAATCACAACTAATCTATAGACAAGGTGATATGGTCTCAACAGTGGTTATTGCTTTATCCATTGGTATCTTCGAAGTGTAAATATATGAAGAAGCCACTCTTAAGATGTGTGAATATTCAGACAGAGGGAAAAAGGGTGGCGCTGTCAGCAGTGGCTCTCAGCACTTATGCTCAGTAATGGCACAGGTCCTTCCCACTCCTCCACCACTGACCAAAGCAAGTCACAAGATGAAGTCACACACCAATGGAATAGAAACTGTAATCCTTCCACAGAGACAGAGCTGGTGGAAAGGGTCTTACTTCTTCCCACAGAAATACAATCTATCAAATGCTTTCCCAAAATGTCCCCAAGAGCTTTCTGAGTTGCCTGAAAATGACTATTTGGGACCCCAGGGATGTCCTCTCTGAAGTCGTAGAGCTTGAAACTCGGTGTTTTCTCAGTCTCCATGGATTCAGTAACTGGTTTATTCCACCCATTATTATAAATACCTGACACTTAGGTAAAGTCTGTTTAGCATCCAGTCACTTACCCACAGTGCTGATAGAGCTCATGGAGCTGCCTTCAAGCTCCCACCAGGCCCTGCTGCAAATGCACTTCGGTGCAGAGTTAAAGAAATGGGAGCCTGTGGGCCTTGTGTTCAACTCTGACCTCTGCACCTCTTCCTTGCCCCTGCTGGGCTGGCATTCTGGGACTCACTCCCACTATAGACGTCTATCTTTGAGCATAGATTTATAAGACCCTGTCCAAGAGGGTCTTTAAAATTTCTTCCTGTTTAGTATGATAGTCAAACATAATCAAAATGTGGACACATTGCCACCAAGTATTGGCAGTGAACAAGCCACAGCCTTGTACTCCAAACAGTCTGTCTTCCCGTGGTCATGGTTAACTACGTCAAAAATGACTTCCAAGCTTTTTTATGCTACATGGTTGTTCTTGGAAAAAAAAAGATATTTGAAGAGCCAAAGCCAAAAATTATTAATATTAGACTATTAACCTTCATTTTAAAAACATGAATCGAATCTAAACAAACTCAAATACCAAGGAATTACCTTTAAAATGTTTATTTCCTTTAACACACTCAAGAAATGGTACTTAACTTTTTCACTAACATATAACATTATAGTTGTAAAAAGGCCCCAAGCATGTATGTTTCCAGGTTTTTTCAGGAGCTTTACAGAGTGTTTAAGTTTTACCTATAGGATGCTGGTCATTCAGCCACTGAAGTAACTCATAACAGCATTCAAATAGTTTTTATCTCTATTATGACCATCTCTATCCGACTGTAGCTATAACAGACATGAATAATCCATCCCAGCATTCCTTCTTCCAGTTCTGAAATCACGTGTGAATCCTTTTGGACACAGTCCTCTGGCAGCAACTAGGCACCGAAGAGGAATCACGTGGAAAACAGAGCCCATTTGTCATTTTGGACCCAGTGACAACTGAACTCCTTTGCTTACCACACCTGCCAATGGTCAAACCCTTCCTCATCGAGTCTTTGAGGTGTTTCCCCCCACTATTCATTTCCCTCTTCTGTGAGTCAACCTTTCTCATATCTATAGGGTGGTGATGTGGTGGTGATTTTAATTGAAGTTTACTTCTATTTGGAAAGTTTTCTTTCACTCAGTGCCATTCTTTGGTCAGCTGCTTTTTGTACCTAGAGTTTATGTTCACCCAATTTTACTCTGAATCCTTAAATCTACATAGAAACTTACAGCAACACTGGTAATATCTATAGCACAATCCCAGCCCACATAAACACCTTTGCATACATCCTACTCTCTAGCATAGGTTAAAAAAAAATTAGGAATTTATATTCAATGAATGTCCAGAACTCTAAAGAAGTTAACTATAATTTCAGAGAGTATTAATTTCCTCAGACTGCCATAACAAAGTACCACAGACTGGATGGCAGAAAACAACAGAAATGTATTGCTGGGCCAGGGATTTAGCTCAGCAGCACAGCACCTGCCTGACAAGAGTGAGGTTGTAAGTTCGATTCCTGATACCAAAAAAGAAAGAAAGAAATATATTGTTTCACATTTCCAAAGGGTACAGTCCCAAATCCTAGCACTGGTGGTGCCATGCTCTCACTGAATCCTTGCTGGCCTCCTCCTAGCTCAGGGTAGTCCACCAGCAATCCCTGGTGAGGCTTGGCTTGCAGCTGCAGCACCCACATCTCCATCTCCTCACCAGGGCAAGTTCTCCTATCCATGTCTTTCTGTCTTCTCTTTTATAAAAAGGAAATTAACGATACTGGATTAGGACTCATAGTAATGACCTCATCTAACTTCATTACATCTGAAGAGATAATTAGTTCACATTCACAGGGTCTAGGGTTTAGAATCTCAACCTATTAAGGGAAGATTCGAGGGACACAATGGAACCCACAGTACTGAGGAATGCTGATTGAGATGTGTTGTTATTCACCTAAATTAGCCGTGTGAGCCAGAGCCTAACTGAGGGGGATGATGCATAAAGTCTGTGAGCAAGGTATGCACCTCCGGTAGGTGCACTGCTACTAAGGCTGTGAAGTTCTCCGGCAATGAGGCATATGTACCAACTGAAAAAACACACTGATTGACTCTTCCCATAAGTAGTCTTGCCCTGAGTGAGCAGTTATTTACCCAGCAATTGCCCTAAGTATTTTTCAATTCCTCTTTGCACAATATCTGAGTTCCTGATGCTATCCTTTGCAAGACAATGAATTTGGATGTAAAGAAAAGTATTATTCTATTTACATGATTAGTACATACCACATATTCATTCTTTTTATAAAATCACATATTGCCATTATGGAAAATGCAAAAGTCTGGAATAGAGTTAAAGAACAATAAGACAAAATGATCTATCATGCCTGCACATGCTATTAATATTTTTGTGAAACTCCTTAACATCTATCTGTGTAGACTTCTGAAATAATTATGAACACACTACACATACAAATCTGCATGGTTTTTTAAGTGAGTGGCTATAAATCTATAGTTGCATTATGATAAAGGAAACCAAGATAACTTCATCCTATTTTGGGAAAATATGCTACTCACTGATGCTGAATCTTAAATATGACTACATAAAAGGGGGTAACTTTTATTTATAATAGATAAGAACGCATTAGGTCACTGGTTTGCAATAGTTAAGGTATTTGATCTGCCTATAAAGCTGGCTATCTAAATAATGCCATCTTTCATTCCTCTCAGGTACATGGAGGGTGACTGCAGTCTTATCTGATGGGAATAATTTTGGTTGTGGTTATCATAGAAGCCTATATAACCAGCGACGTAGAATCCCAAAATGAAATAATTGCCAACCCTTCCCTACTACATGTTTTCTCAGAGAAAATGATGCATGATATATTTCTTAGAGCTTGTGAGATGTATGGTAGAAATCAGACACAAAATCTTTAGTTTCTTACTTGTGTTTCGTCTCTCCTCATTCTCAGACACTGCAGTGCGCCATGCTGAGAATTCATCTGACGTCCTGACCTCTCCATCTGCTGTCCTCCCCAACTTTAGTTACTGATGCTTCCGGTAGAGCCACACTCAGGATCCGCTGCCCATTAAAGCTCTCTCAACTTCTCTAACCACTGCCTCTTTAATTCCTGTCTTTTTCATCCTCTCACATTTAAGAATGCCCAATTCCTGGAATATTCTTTATCTTCCTTGTTTCCGAAGTCCACCTTGAACGCCAATGGCTTAGACTGCTCGGGCTGCTATAACAAAATAGTGTTGACTGGGTGACTTGAACCACACAAATTAACTTCTCACAGTTCTGGAATCTGGGAAGTCCAGTACCAGAGTGCCAGGCAATTGGGTTCCCAGCAAGTACTTTTTTCCTGGTTTGCAGGTGGCAGCAATCTCACTGGGTCCTCATAGGATGTCACATCCCTTTGTGGGCAGCAGTCCTACAAGTCCACCTAAAATCTCATTTAACCTTAATTATCCTTTTGTAGTCCTTATGTCCAAATGCAGTCATCTTGGGTTTATACTGTCAACATATAAATGGGGGGTAGGTACACAGTTAGCCCATAGTGTTGTGTTTCTGTACAAATTCTCAACCTTCAATCCTCTGCCAGTTATTCCCTCTAGTCGAGTGGTGAATAGCAGCTCCACATGCTTTAATCAAGCCTTCCTTCTTTAGTGTCTCATTTAATGCATGGAAACCCCACAATAATTTTTCTAAGTATTTCCATTCTTCCAACCCACAGTTCCTCACCAAGATTCCCTGGACACACCCAAGCAATGACTCCACTGCAACTTTAAAAACCAGCTCCAGGCCATTATGATCAGGCAGATCTGGGGCCTGTACCCATAGTATGATGTAGCCCTAGGGAAATCAGCCCAAACACTGCCAGTCCCAGGCTTCTTTTGAGGAGGAAACCAGAGGAGTTCATGAGAGCCCGCCCTCCAGTGCACAGACCAGGGTCAAAGCCCAGGAAGTGTGCAAAGAACTTGTTTGCTGCCTGCATTGCCTGTACTCAGTCAAGCCCAACTAGAGCTTCTGTGTTCATGCTCTACTCTCTCAAAGAAAAACAAGATGGAAAGCAACTGCAACTCTCTCAGTTAGGCTGATTTGCTCTCTCTCTCCCTCTCCTTCTCTCTCTTCCTATCTTTTCCTGGTCTCTTTCCAGAACTCCTCAACTTAGGACCTACGAAAGGCACTAAGGAGTCAGGAAAAGAAACACCAGGGTAAACCAGCAGATAGGCTCTGATTTTGTCAGAAGCGCCTAAACTTTCTGCACTCCCTTGCCAAGGGTGGAGCACAGAATAGTGAGTTGGCCAGTCCCAGCTGAGTAGATTCTGTGATTGATGTGATGAACGGGCCCAAACAAAGCCATACTGTGGCTTCAAAAGCTGACTTTATTGGCATCTTCCTACCTATATTTCATGTTCCCCACTTCCAACGAGCCCTTTATGCTCCTATGCACACCCTCTTGGACATTCAGTATTATTCCACCTCAGTCTGCCCTGCCAGTCCAATACAGGGACCTCTCTTTCCTACTAAAATTTTGCTTCCCTGTGTCCCATTTTCTGGGAACTAAGCAAGAGCCAAAAGAAAGAAAAATTGCCAAAGGTTGATGACATGCTTGTGAGCCAAAACTCTCCGTCCTATAGTAACTAATATGTTTTCTAGTTCTCTTAATACTAATGCTATGGCTCTAATGATGACAATTTTGGCTATTTTGACAGAGCTTAGAGAGTTTTTTTATTAGACATTTCATCCTTTGTGACCCTGCCAGTAATGTTAACTGGCTGCATGGTTTATGTGAAGGTTAAATTTGCTGTCAGCAGCCCAGAAACAGCAAAAGCCACAACAACTAATGCAAAGCAAAATAAGATGGTTGAGTAATTTGAAGGTCAATGAATGTTTTGCCTCCAACAGACAGGGTTCAATCAGGTGCCAGTTCTGTGAACCAGTTTGGAACCCACTTATCTTTCTAAATCAGTCAGGCGTGTGTACGACACAAGACCTACAATGTGCTAGGTGCTATATAATTTTAAAAACAAGAAAACCAACCTAAAGCAAGAGTCCTTACTCAAAATAGAGGAAGGGTGGGCTGCTATTATATATGTTGACATCTGTTATATGGCAGACTCTGTGTTAGTCTTTGTATCTACCGCTACCACTTGCAAGAAGAGTATTTATAGAGGTTTATTATATGCCAGGTGTTACTCTGAGCACTTTACATTAAATAAATCACTTAACACTTGCAACGACCCTGTAAAGCAGAGACCACTATTAGCTCCATTTTACAGGCTTCTCAGTGGAGGTGCGCAGCTGGCAAGAGAGCCACGGGGGGGCAAGGGCTGCTTCGCTCCCCACAGCAAGCTGTCAAATGCGTGCTCTTATCTCCCCACTCGCAAAAAAAAAGGAAATCAAATCTGACAAAACTTTACTCTGAGGCAAGCAAAGGGTATCTGGATCTGATCCCTAGTCTTTCTGAAGTCTTTGCCTTCCCCAGTGCTCTCCGATATTCGGAAGTCACAGCTCTTTCTCCTTGCGGGAGAACTGGCAGCTGACCACGGAATGGATTGCTGTCAACAGGCACGAGGGGAAAGGAAGAGTTCAGGTGTCTTGGCATATCTCCCTCGTGCATTATTGTCTCAGCAAGGAGGGCTATAAAACAGGGATACAATGAAGGGCTTATGAGTGCTAAAAGGCTATAAAATCTCCTCGGATTTGGTTTCTAACAAATCAAATGCGGAGGAAAAGCCATCCTGTCTTTCTCTGAGCTCTGTGGAAGAGGTCTAATTCTAAGTTTTTCTAAATGCCTCAGCACTTTGTAACTCAAAACTCAATTTCTGTTTTCAGAATGCTGCTATTTTCCATAGGGTATGTTTGAAGCTGGTCCCTGCTTCTGTTAAGAACTTTTGATGAGTATCAGCGACAGGATTGTCTCCATGAAACCATCTCCCTCCACACATGTTGGAAGAATACTTGAATTCTCCTCTCCATGCCACTCAGAGAAGGATTTCTAACATCCAGCGAAATCTTCTAATACATGTACTAAAGCCCTGCAATGGCAGGACCAGAAATCAAAGTGGAAGACGAGAACATTCTATTATTACAAAAAAGATGACCACTGGGCAACACAGAACTTTTAGAAGAGCTGGGTAGAAATAGCAAAGCGAGATAACCTGTAGCAGCACAATTTGTAGCCAGTGACAGTCTGGATACAAAATACATGTTACAGAGGAGAGCATTATAAGTGTTTGGATTCACTAACTGTTTAAGGGTTTGATATTTATATAGCTTTAAATATATTCCAAACACAAAGTAGGGACTCAGTAAATTACTGTTCAAAGAACAGACTAAAACAGTTATTAAAGGAGGATAGAGTCATCACTAAAGTTAAAAGATAGAAAATAATAAAATGTTTTAACATTCACAATTTTACTTTATATGTTGAGGAAAAGCTTCTCTTAAAATATTCATTTCTTTCACCACTGCTTTTGTAGCCTTTCCACCCTTATGAATAATGCTAATACATTATGTAAAAGCTACATGTTGTTAAATATACTTTACTTAGGCTGTGACTGCTGAGTTCTTGGGGATTTTCTTTCCCTCCAAATGAAAATTTTTGTTAGATTTCGCTATCCTGGTTACTAGAAAATGACAAAGCAGCCCAAAAGTGGGGGCATGATCCACTGTTTGGTTCTCTTCACCCTACACCTCAACAACAATCTTAACCGCAATCACATATGTTTATGTACATATGTATGTGTATGTAGACATATATGCACACATAGTGATTATATATATGACACTTATTCCTGTACATTCACTCAGAGGTTCTCCAAAGAAGTCCTCCAAGTTCAAGGTAAATTAATCCTCCCCCAGCAGAGAAGAACAGAGCGCAAGATGCTGAAATAGGATGTATTTGGAAGGGAAGAATAGTGTCTGGTGGTAGCTGGCATCCTTAAGCGGGGAATTTTACGTGGTCTTTAGTGAGAAGAAACAGTAAAATTGGGCAAAAATAATTGGGAATGGGCATTGAAGGAGATGCAGGAGCAAGAATGGATGATAAATTTCAAGCATTCCAAGTGATGTGCAGGTCTTCAGCCATTCTGATGGGTGGGGTGCAAGGAACAGCACAGAAGAGAAAGCAAAAGTGTAATTCCCAAGGAATTACATAATGAATGTCTAAAAACAAATCAAGGACACCAACCAGACCAACTCGGGGCCATTTAGACAATCGGGGCAGGCATACTTTGCAGAAGCAACGTCCTGAGAGAGGGTGACCAAAGCATAACAAGACTCAAGCACATGACACCTCACAGACTACCAAGCCTTCTTATGAGCCATGGTAGCTCCACACAGATGCCTGGAGAAGTTTAGACTGTCCAAAAATTTCTCACAGAAAGATGGTCAAGGACAACTGGTTCCAGGGAATAGGGTGAGGGTCTGGGGCATGTTGAGGGAAGTGGGGAATGCAAATGTTGGAGGCTTAGGATTCATTCATTTAACAAGAATGTAATGAACACCAACTATTACCAACACCTTGTACACTGTATTGTGTCACATGTTAAGGTTTCAGGGACAGAACAGAGATCCCCATTCGGTCGTGCAGTCTGCAAACAAAAAGAAGCTATGAGTAGAGTAAGGAATGCTGCAATGTCGGAAAGAAAGGAAGGGCCCCTTATCTATGTGGGGGAGTGGGGAGTTAAAGACTTCCAAGGAGAAGTGGCTCCTAACATAAAACCTGGGGATAATGAGGGATTCAGCAGGGAAAAGCCTGAGTAGTAGTAGGTAGAAGTCAGCAGAGCACGGAGGAGGCACTGTGTAGGACAACGGATAACTGGAAGCAGCGGCCGCAAGGAAGAAGGACCTAGAGGTGTGGCTGGAGAGATGCCCAAAGGTCAAGCCATGAAGAGCTTTCTCAGGGTGTTAAGGTGATACTTAATCTATCTGGTTTTGCCTACCGCAGTGCCTTCAAACGTAGGGTGCAGACAGTAGAAATCCCATGCCATGTTGTGGTAGTGCACATGAATTAAGGTGAAGCGCTGGTTCATACCCGGGCTGGCTCGGCCGCTCACTCTGTGGAGGGCAGTGATTCCCCGCACTAATGGAGCCTCCACCTCTCTTTGTTAGAGTTAGGGCATTTCCCACACGAAAAGGGAAGCCGTGCATGTGGGAAGAGCACTCGTGGAAAAACAATTCCTACAGATTTCTTATTATCTTACAATGCTGCTCAAATTCTTGATATTTTCAGGAAGAAAGGACATGGGGTACAGCACTGACATAAAAGACAGATTAAAACCCCATTCCTAATGTGCCGCTAACGATCTGATCCAAGACCCAGAATAACACGTTTTCCTAACTGTAAAGCAGGGAAAATAACACTCAATTCCTCGCTCCCAGACATATTGTAAAGTTTAATTAGATGGTGTCCATGAAGTACTCTAAACTAAGAGAGAGACGGAACATAAATACAACTTCCCGAGCTCTTGTTACTCGTCCTCCTTTCCTGACGTGGCCACAAGCTGGTTCCTCCAGCTTGGAACCTTGGTGTTTTCTCTTCTCGTATGTCTTTTCTTTCTTTCGGGAAGAGTCAGGGAGTTTTTTCCTCCGTTTCCTGATGTCTGATGCTTTCAATTTCATTCAGTCTCTCTCTCTGGTCACTCATTTCCTAAATTTCCTGATAGGTTTCCTTCACTTACCTTTTACACCTTAGTCCAGAGATGTTTCTGACCATGGAGAGAGGCTGACCTTCCTAAGTACTCTCTTGAACTTTTAGCTTTAAGTTTTGAGGGGAACCAGTCAGATTCTAATCAAGGCAAAGCCCATTATTGATTTTTTGGCCTTGTGGTGTTTGCATAATTCTCTAAATCTTTTAGGCCCTCTTGGTCTAAAGGTAATTGGTAGGTCATTATGGTGGAGATAAGGCCCTTCTAAACCAAAGAAATCTCCAATTTTTTCCTGTCATTCGTAGCCGAGTGCCTTCAGTGGCCATAAAATTGTCATTTTTGCCTAGTTGTATTTTTCATATAATATTAACCAAGACAGATGTCATCATGTGCTTTCTCCTGGGAGTGGAAGTTCTTTTCGGCAGAACTAAAAGTGATGCAATCCTACAGGACAGTTAAGCCTTGTGAATATATCCAACTCCTTTTCCTCCTGAAATGAAATTCATTGTTTTCACACTTACTAAAAGCAGGAATAAATGTTTTTAATGCTTAATGGAGAATTTTGAATTTTAATAAAAACAGTGAGGTTTTTCAAGGTTGGACTCAAATGTTAATCTCTCCGGTATTTTTCAGTGTTTATAACAAATACTGCCATATGTCATGAACCACAACTATATTAGACAAATGCACAAAATACTTTTTTACTAGAGGTAGAAAGAGATCAAATAATTTCAGTATATCTTACAGGTTCAAACACCACTTACAATTTTTTCATTATTCATCTTATATATATATTAAATTATATTTTACCCCATATATATGCACAGATTTTACATATCAATTTTCAAAAGTATTTATTTTAAAATTTCAAAGTCATTTAAATAATAAATTGATCAGCAATAAAATCTAAGAGCATTAAAAAGCACATAGATATTACATGATTGTGAGTTCTAAGAAAATTTAATTGGGAGGGAGCAAATAGGGTCTGTTTATGATGAATAAGATACATGCATAAGTTCAGGAAAAGACTCACAATGGTTTGAAATTATATTCAAACATGTAATTTTCTTTAAGAAAAGATAATCCAAGGCAAACAAGGTTGTGACCACTAATTGTGATATGTCAACTCAACCACATGAAGAAACACCTAGCATATTAGTATGGTGTAGCGCACTTCATGGTGTGTCTGAGGGTGTTTCCAGAGATGATTGGCATGTAGATGAGCAAACTGAGAAGGAACTACCCTGATTATGGGGGTACCATCCAATGGGCTTATGGCCCAGGTGGAATGACAGGGGGAGAAAGAAGTCTGATGTGTTTTAGATGTTGCTTTCTGCTGAAGAAGATATCCTTTGCTGCTGCTGTCACCTGTGGACATCAGAGTCAATTTTTTCAGCCTTCCAAGGCACGCATAGTAGCAATTCCCTGGGGAGCATGCAGGCCTTCAGTGCTGATGGGGGAAGTTGTACATGTTGGGGGGCAGCAGGTGTGTGGAAGTTCTCTGTATTTTCCACTCATTTTTTAAAAGTAAAACTGTTCTACGAAAGGAAATCTATACATACACAATCTTTTAAGGTAGATTTTAAAAAACCATTGTATCTATTCATTGATTCTGTGCCATGAAAGTAAGCTAGGTCTTATATTTATTCCACCACAGTGATCCCTCTCCTATCACAGGAGTTACATTCCAGAGACACCCACAATAGGTGAAAATCCACAAAGCAGCAATGTTATATTTATTATTCATATATATATTTTAAGGCTTTATAAACCCTTCCCACACTCCCGTAAACCTTTCCCACTCTCTTATTAACCTTTTCCACACTCTTATAAACACTTCATATGCTCTTACACACTTTCTACACTCAAACCTATGTAATTTCAACAACATGTAAAATTCTATGTGAGTACTCAATGTGAAGTGGACAAGGAGAGATGCTGAATGTATGGGCACAGTGCAGGACAGCGAACAGACTGATGCTATGGTCACTGAGACAGTCAGTGCCCAGGATACAGAACACAGTGCTGTGGTTGGTTGCCTTCCATTCCATCAGCCAATAGTGCGCCATATACAATCTCACACTGGCAAACTTGAGCAAGCAGTAGTGGCATACTGCATTTCCACTGTGTACAGTATGGTATTTATCCACTGATGAAATGGATACTGTATTTTATTCTAATTTAATATTCTTTTAATATGTTTGAATTAACATTTCTATATTTTTAGATTATTTTAAATTTTTGACAAAAATAATTAAAATAATAAATGTTATCTAAATACCTATGTACTGCGAAATCCCACAATATAGCAAAAACTCCACAGTACAATTGCGAAGCTGCAATAAATGAACCACAGTATAGTAAGGGACAAATGTAATTCCTATTGTACCACCTGTTTCTCATTGGCTCTCTAGTAATTTTACTGCCTAGTCTATATTTGGTATTTATTTATTTTGACAATACACTCAGGGGGATGGTTAACATCACTAAAGAGTTTGTTTAGAAAAGACTCATGAATGTTGTAGTATCAAGTTCCTTTTTGCTTTAAATATTTTCTCACAGCTTTCTTGTTGGAACTGGTGTTGGGCTGAGGTTGACTTTCTTGGGTTATTCACTCATGTCTTCCCTCATAGGTCTACAGTAGTTTTGCTACTGAACACACCTGAGCAGAGGAGTGAAATAAATTTGATTTTCCTGCTTGTACCTGACTTTTTCCTATGGATATCTAATAATTTTAACCACAAATTTCAACTGCTTTACTAGGATGCATTTTAATATTTATATTCAGCATAAAAAATTGGGATATACAGTGAGTTTTTTGATGTACATATGCATTGGTTTCTTCATTTTCTCTATCAGCCCTTCTATTGTCTAGCTTAAGAGAGGGCAATTGTGTTCATGTTCGATGATCTTTGTTTTACATCCATGTCATTAACTCTTGAGCTGTCTTGTTGAAACCTGTCTAAGTACTTTTCTCTTGTTGCTGAGATAAATACTTTACACCCAAAGTTAAAGGGGTAAAGGTTTATATATCTCACACTTTATAGAAGTTTCAGTCCATAATTGGCTGGCTCTAAGGCAAGGTGTCATGGTAGGTAGGCATTGCAGAGGAGAAATAGTTCATGGCAGAAGGTAGCAAAGCAAGCAAGGGTTGACCACAACTTCCTGCCCCTTATATTTTGTCCAGATTACTTAGGACAAGTAGCATTCACACCCATAATCCTAGTGCCCTTGTTCCTAGTATTGCACCATATATTACTCCCAGTGTTACACAGTATAGATCTAGCTATCTCTGAAAAAGCCTCACTTGTGACTTCATGAAACTTTTGGGGGCCATCTAGACACAAACCATAACATAACTCTTCTCCTTTGAATTTACCAGGACTATCTCAAACTCTTTCTCCCAAGTTCTTTCTACCCTCAGTTGTCACTGTTCCTCTCTTGCTGCTTAAAATTTCTTAATTTTCCATTTTTATAAACAGCCATGTGGATTCGTTGTTTCCTTAGCTCTGTGAATTCCCATTTCATTCCTTGAGTCTGTGATATCCCTTTCTCTCGCCTTTGTTTAATTGAATGCACATTTTAAATAAATTCATCTACAGTGTAAAATCTCTTCCGTTGAAGATACTTCTTCCACTTCTTAGATAACATTTTCTTACAGTTTATGTTTTTAGTTGGATTTTATACACTAAGTTCCTTCTTTTCAACTTTTTCGGCCCTAGTATATGCCATATTTAATATTATCAACTCTGTTCAGACTTTTTGGTGAATAAATTATCTCTAAGATCCTCCCACTCTCAACTACCTGAGATCTTCTCTGAATTTGATGTTTCACTCTCTTTTTGATTTTCCACATTCTATACAACAAATATATGGGTTGCAAGAGAAGCTTAGAATACGTTTGAGTGCCTCTACTAGGCCCTCTCCTCCCACATATGGGCACCTTTCACTCCTGGAATCTTCTTGCCCTAATTTATAATAGTTTACAACAGTTCTTTGAAATATATCATGCTCTAGTAGCCTTCCTTCCTATGCCAGGACCTGATGGTTATATTGATAGACTTCTACTAGAAGGAAAATCTCTCTTGACTTTATTCCAATCTTATCTTCCAGCCTGCTTCTCTTCTTATTTGACAACTTTAATAAAAATTCCCACAATCTTATCAACTTCCACCTTCCTTTATTTTTATTAAACATGAGGCTAGGAACTACCCTGTGCTGCAAAAAAGGATTAGTTTGTTTATTTAGCCATCATTTTTTCATTTTATAGCATAGACTTTATCTTCTTGCCTTGTTTGGTTCAGCTTGTAATTTTTTGATTGTTGGTCATTTGTTTGAGCTTTGGATGTTTCTACTTACTTTTAAAATCTACATCATTCAGTCCTAGGAAAGAGTAGCTCTGGAGTCAGTTTTTCCTCCACAATCTTTATCCAGAATTTTCTCCAAATAATTGTGAACATTGATTATTGCATCTAATATATTAGCTGCTCCTTCCATCACTGATACCTCTTCCACTATGGTATCTATCCCCATGGCAGTCAATTTTGTGCATTAACTTGATGCATGGTAAGGTATTCAGAAGGTGGAACATTATTGTGGTGTTATCTGTGAGAGTGTTTGTAGATGAGATTAGCGTTTGAATTGGCACAGTGAATTAAGTCGACCTTCCCTAATGTGGGCGGATCTCATCTAATCTGTTGAAGGCCTACACAAAAAATGGCTGAGCAAAACAGAATCCCTTCCACCTGGCTCCCTTTGGGTTGGGACGTATATCAGTTTTTCTTACTTTTGGCCTTAGACTGAAATATCGGCTTTTCCTGAGTCTTGAGTCTAGTGACCTAAGGGGTAGAGCTACAACATTAACACTCTTGGGTTCCTAGCAATTTTTTTGACTAAGAAGTGCGGCATGACAATGATGCTAACACTAGCCTTCAAATCTTAGTGCCTCTAACAAATATTTATTTAATCATCACCAAATGAACCTTAGTTATAACATCACAGACATAGGATATGTAACTCTGAAATTTACAGAAGAAATCTAGACCTGACATGATAAGTCATTAGTCTATAATTCCAGAACCCATCTTATTTTGCCTGTTAGAGAACATGGTTATTATCTCTATATTATTCCTTTACCAGTACTACATTGAATACTTGAAGATAACAAGCTTATAAGGAAGAAAGGTTTGCTTGGCTCACAAGTTTGCAGCTTTGAGCTCATGTTCAGTTAGCCGTGTTACCCTTGAGCCTGCAGCAAGGCAGCACATCATGGTGGTGATCACACACACAGCAAGGTCTGCACTGTGTGACTGGGTTGTAGGAGGTAAGACCAAGAGAGAGCTGAGGCTTCGCAGGCCCTTTTGAAGACACACATGCAAAGAACAGAAGATCTCATGCCAGCCCTACCTTTATGGACTCACTGCATCCTCTCTCACTATTGCAAACCTGGGAACCAATCCCTTAAAACATGGACCTCTGAGCTGTATTTAAGATGCAAACTACAGCAGTCACTATTCCACAGGTCCTTGAATGTTCAGGTCATCCACAAGTTTATCTAACCATAGTACATAACTTAAATGGCCTGGAACTCTAAGATTTACTTGGTATATTCAGGGACTTCCTTGATCTACATTTAAATTTAGTGCTTTCATTTCCTCTCAGAAAGGTTTTGTATATCGTCCTCAGTTTTGAAAATTCTTCTCCCTGAGGAGAAGTTAAAGACAAAATTGTGTTTTGAAAACCACGTGGGCTTTAAAGACAGGCAGCCATTTCACGGCCTGGACCTACCTCTGACCTGTGGGATCTCAACAGGTTCTTCAGCCTCTTTGACATGCAAGTTCTCTGCTATGAAGTGGGATTTAATAAATCCAGAAGTACAGGAGAGCACCAAACAACAACAGACAGAAGCTCCTTTACTGTTATTACAGAGTAAATACACTTATTTCTTGTAAATGTCATTACATCTTAAAGGGACCCCCACAGTCCCCTTGGGAGAGGCAATCTTCCCTAGCTTCAAACCCCAGAGACGCTCTAGGCCTCAATCCTTGTGAAGATACCTTCAAGGTCTTAAAGATTTCTTTACCATTATCAGTCTTTGGGGTTTTATTTTTCCTTTTGTTTTGTTTTGTTTTTTCTTTTTTTATGCTTCTGTCTTTTCTAATCCTTTTTATTCACTGGTTTTTGCTCATTGGCAAAGCCCTGATCACATTCCTGTAAAAATACCTGGAAGGTTATTCTGTTTCTGGAGTCAGCTTCTCACAGTGACATCCCCTCTCTGGTTAAGACTTTAGGTTTGTTGAAACATACAGCTACTTTATACTCTTGGAGATGTTAGGAGGATTAAAATGTGAAAGTACTCTGAAAATAAACTTCACTCCACAAATAAAGATCCCAGCTCATTTTGTACAATCTTCCCAATTTTATTGTCAGTTACAAATATTTTGGATGCAAGTGACACAAAAATGCAGCTCATTCAAATAGTATTTAATAACAGTAATACTATCTGATAAAAGTAACTTTTAGAAGAAGGGAGAAAATAGACCCAGTGAAATATTATCTCCGGTCTCCCCTAAACTTCAGGAGAGATGAGATAATATTTCATTGAGTCTATTTTCTCTCTTCTCCATCTCCTCTGTTTTCAGGTCTTTATCCAGTCTCAGGGCTCTGCCACTTTTGTAGAAAACAACGATTAGAATAGTACAGGATGTCACAGTGCCTCATGCTGGGTCATCTAAAAGAAGGAGTGTCCTCGGTAGCCACATAGACTTGACCTCCTATCTGCCCTTTGGCTCTCACTAGGTGGGTTATCCATTCTTGAGCTAAGCACAGTGGTTGCATAGGGGTGGAGGTAGACTTACTGGATTAAGTGTTTTCAGCACCCGTATTAGGAACTGGAAATACCATCATTACAAGTGTCATGTGAGGGTAAACTCAATAAAAGAAAGCTAGACAGAAAGCAAATAAGTGCTCACTACATGAGTTCATTTTCTTCCTCCAAATAAAATAATAGGCTTCTTGCCTCAGCCTTCCTGATGTGTCTCCCACAGGCTCCCACTGCTCTCTTGTAGCTCGCTCTTGATTACCTGGCCGTCCTCTCTTCTCTATAGTGTGTTTCAAACCTGAATCTACTAGCGAATTCCCGTGCTAACATACTTATTTCTATAATTGGTTCCTTCCCTTTTTCAGCTGGGTTATTCGGGATTATGCGGTTAGAATTACATTTTTGGCTCAGCTTCCACAGTACCTTTTATGTGTTTTGTTTATTGAGCCAAATAAAGGAGCACGACAAGAATGGCAATTATATTGTTATTGTGGGAGATACGGCATGCACACTGGCCAACCCCATTTATTTCTTTATGTTGTGCAAACAGTCTATATTTGGTACTAATAGTACAGAAATGTATCATGGGATTAAAGTTGAAAGAAACCACTGTATCTTCTTTTCTGCTAAAAAAAAGTATCTATTGAGAAATCTTTAAAGGGGTCAAATAAAAAACATCCCTGACCACTATCCCAGAAGTCTCTACCCAGCTTGCTTCCCAGTCCTACCTTTCCCTCGATCTGAGCCTCCCTTTTGTGAAAGTTTGCGGTAACCTGAGAAACGCTTCGGGCTGATGAGATGGTCGGGCGCCATGTGTCTGTCCACGCCCCGCCGGCACGGGTAGCTGAGTCTGACTCCACTTCGCTCTCTCACCAAGGTCCTCACGTTCACTTCTCTGTCTCTCTCTATGGTGAGACAGACACACACCTCGCTCACACAGTATATCTTTCATCAAAACGTGAGAGACATTAGATATATTCCTATTAGCAAAGAGCAACCTGACAACCCTTATCCTAGTGAGTTGGAGGTGTAGAGAATGGTGGCCAGCCATACCTGCTCTGTATTTACCTTAAGGTAGCAGAAATACATCTTCTATCAGTAACTCCTGCTCCAAACCCACTCCACACACAAAACACCCCGAAGAGAGTTTTTCAGATACGTAACGAGTGCTGTCTCCATGAAGCATTTGGGCGTGTGTTACTACACCTTTTTCACAAAAACTGAAGCTCAGCACGGATGATTATGCAATATACGTGTGAGAGGCAAGTACGACAGCACACGCCGGTCGTCTCAGCTGTCTGGGAAGCTGAGGGGGGAGGACTGGAAGTGCAAGTCCCACCCGAGCAACCTGGTGAAGCCCTGTCTAAACATTCAAATAAAATAAAACAAAATAAAATATAAAAGTCTGGAGACATAGCTCAGTGTGAAGGCCTCGGGTACGATATCCAGACGGAAAGAAAACTTGTGTGTATACACGTGTGTGTGTGTGTGTGTGTGTGTGTGTGTGTGTGTGTCTTTCTCCTCAATTTTTGGTGGAAACCTTGTGAAGACAATTTCAACCATGTTTCAATTGCCTCCTAATGAAAGATTCAGGTTCACAATTGAATTCTTATCATGGAATGGAAATTTTCACTAAGACCTGATTATTGTAGTTTAGCTAACAAAATAAAATACTTTCCCATTCCTCCCCACAAACCTAATCCATCTGACCATATGTACTGTACAGGTGCCAAATTTCTGTGACTGCAACAGTATGTTTGGTCCAAAGCCAATAGTTAACTATTACTTTTGAAAAGTGATAAATAGTAGTCTTTAACTTAATGCATATATATATATATATATAATTACTTATTCATTTATATTTGTGCTTTAAAAATAAATGATTAAATGACAATACCATGCATCTCTATGCTAAAACCTAGCAAGTTCTTTTTATTTATTATTTCCTGATAAACTGTTCCAGAGAAAAGCATTCTCAGTAAAAATAATTACTACCTTTGCTGTTTTTTGCCACATGCATGCTCAAAAGCCTACTTAGCAATAGAAAGTGTTGTATTCCATGGGAACCCATGAGGCCTTCCACGTAATAATGGAGCCAAGACAAAGGTAAAAAGGCAACAAGAAATGTCACTAAAGAAAGAATTAATTCACAAAACCGTGGCAGGTGTGGCTGGATTCCAGGAGAGAGGTGGGGGCTCCTAGCATTCACGGAACACAGTACAGAGGAAGGGGTGAGCAACACGTGAAGGGCAGGGCTTGCCGCCTCTGACATCTACGTATGCTGCTGTGCTTCACTGACTAGTTCAAGAGCTTCAGCCCTCTGAGAGTGCCTTGAGCAGCTTATGGTCATAATGAATCACTTGTTCTTAAGGAGAGCATCATAAAGGGTCTAAGATGTTTAAGGATGAGGAAAAACTTGGCATCAGTTCCACCCTCCCTTCACCAAAATAAAAATGTTTACAGATAAATTATCCACATAAAGTCCAGACATCAGATGGGCCCTGCTGGAAATAGTTTTGTGCTAAAGAAGCATCCATCCAATACCTGAATAACTGAAAAATAATGTGAGAGTTTTATTCTACTGCCATCTTTAAGAAAAACATCAAAGGAGGATTTCATCTAGAAAAGAAATCTGAAAATGTTACCTTTCCAAGCTTGCCCATTCCTTCCACATGTGGCAGCCACCCCTGAAGTCCACGCCTCTTTCCACAGTTCTAACCCCTCAACACTGCCACCAGTCTAAGAAAGGCCAACATTTATCCCACCCTCCTTGGCCTGTCCCTGATGCAGTCTCTTTAGCACAGGCTCACTTAGCCTGACTTCCTTCAAGGCCCCTATGCCCCCTTTACCAGGATTTTGCAGAACTCTTGCCTAGAAACTCAGAGAGCAAGCAAAGAATCTCCCTTTCCCAGGATGGTTTGTGGAGGATGCGGGAGGCTGACAGCACTCGTAACTTATTTCTTTCTGGCATCCTACTGCACTAATAAACACAGACGTACTTTCCTTTTAAAGTAACAGTTCATGAAGTAGCAAAATTAAAAAAGGAAAACTGAAGCTTATTCTTTGCTCTATAAAGTGTATGTAGGGAATGCTTTTGCTGGAAAGACAGCAAGGCCCAAAATTCTTGATCCCATACATACATCAATTCTTTTCTTTAAATGATGCTACTTTTCATTAGTGTGCATTAAATCTCACGCGATACTTGTTAATAGGAATTTACGACTAAAGGAAATGGGGGCTGGGTGTGAGGACAGAGCTCAGTGGTAAACTGTGTGGCCCTGGGTTCATTCTCCAGGACCAAAATAAGCTAGTAAACAAATAAAGCAGATGAAAACAAATCCGAAGTGATGACAGGTAAAGATGAGCATTTCCCGTGGAAGAAACAATATGGTAAAAGAAAATGGAAAGGTATTATCATTTAAAGAAGAAATGTTATTGTTTAAAAATTGTGTAAGCAGCAACCACAAGAGAAGACGTGAAAAGTACAGGCAAAAAGCAGCTGAAGTTTAAGGCCAAGAAAAAGTTGATTGTACAACTAAGACAAGTGATGAGGGTCGTAGACTGATACTAATGTCAAAATCAAGAAGAAGAGGTGAAAGAATTGTAGTAACTGCATCCATCTTTTTTCTTGGGATAATAATTCTGCTAGCCTGATGCCTGCACTATATTGGGTTGTCAGCTGTTCATTCATTGTTCTATCCTCCTTCTTATTCTCTGAATTTATTCCCAAGCCTAAAGAAATAATCATCACTGGTAATGTGTATGCATCAATTCTATTCCTAGCTGAAAGTAAAGTGCAAATAACAAATCTCAAAAGTTAGATAATAGTTCTGACAGTGCTGAGTAACAGCTGGTATTACACCTTCTGTACTCCGTGCCTTGAGTTCTATCATTCAGCGTGGACGGTGGCTGACCAGAACGACAAGGAGCACAGTGCTTGCGGCGTGACTTTGGAATAGAAGTGATAATGTTCCTTATTCAAATGGCCGCTGAGACGTGAAGCTACCTCTACTCCGTGGATAAGAAGGACAATTTGATGTTGGAAACAGGATGGATAAATTAGTGTGACCAATGCAGGCTCTTGCGGGCTCTCCTGACTACGGAGAAAGCTCCTAAATGCCTAGTGGACAGTTAGTATGATGGTTGGTTGATTGTGTCAATTTGAGAAGTTTAGATAAGAGAAACTTAACTAAAATGCCTCAACAATTCTACAACCCAGAGTGTGGAAGACCCACCCTAGGGTGGTTCATCACCTGGAAGGCACACAGGGAAAATGAGGGAGGGCGGGTCCGCTTCTGCTTCTTTGGGGTAACTCCAGTCTTCACCTGCACCTTGGGCATCATCCCCTGGCTTCCAGCGCACTCTTCATCTCCCTTCATTGACCCTTCAGCCTTCCATCACAGCCCCACTGGCCTCCTCATACGGACTCGTACAGGACACTGCAGTGAGCTCCAGACCTTGCACTGACACCTTTGGTCTCCAGGTGCAGATGCCCTCTGCAGGCTCCCTCATCTAACTCTGGCTGACCACTGTAAGCCAGTCTTGTAAATTCCTATATGTTTGTATATCCTGCGTCATATCTCTTTCTCTAGCGAAACACTGACTAATATAGTTAGCATACACAGCATGAGCATGAAGGACAAAGTGATGACTCACGTCTTGGGTGAGGTGGACCGGGCTATATGAGGTTTCATTGTACTACTCACAATGTTGCACAGCTTAAAATGTATTAATCATTTCTGGAATTAGTATTTTCCAGAACACACTTGACAATGAGTAGCTGAAACTATAAGAACAAAACAATAAATTGAGGTACGGTTATACTCCAAACTCAGTGTTTTAAAACAACAAATATTTATGATGATATTTCTGCAGATCATACCGTAGAAGTTCAGCTACCCAGATAATACAGATTGCAGTGAAGATGTCTAGTGAAGCTATAATCACGGGACAGGTAAACTGGGGTTGAATAATCTGCTTCAAGATGTTCACCCACAGCACTGTGTGAACGAGGCTTCAGTTCCTCAGCTCCTGTTTCTCCTCAGCTGTGTGAGTATGTTCACAAAATAGCAAGTAGCCCGCTTTGTGCAGGAACAGCAGTGGAGAGGAGACAAAGAATAAAGATACAGCATAGAGGCTTTTATGACCTTGTCTCGAAAGCCAGGTGCTATCACTTCTGCCACGTTCTGTTAGATGCAGGTTCCTGTCTAGCCCCCACTCAAAGAGGAAAAAGCACACTCTGTATTTTCAAACCAACAAGCTTACAAAGAGTCAAGAGCCTTCCTACCTTCCCTAAAATAATTCTTGATTCTTTTCCTTATATACCTGGCCTAGGGTTTCATCAAAGATGAAAGTATGAAACAGAGCATGTGAACATATAGTAACTAGAAGAATTGTATATATGGTAAAGTTGATGTCACAGGTTAGCAAAAATATAGAAATAATTGTATGCATTTTATGCATAGGTTGTAAACATTACATGCACAGTTTATTAAGCTTTTATTTTCTTATCTAATGGATTTTAAAGAGTGATACTACACAGTGAGAGGTAGCTCATACAGTCACCTTTTCCTTCAAAGCACCATTGCATGTTTTATAATTCTTCTATTCTTCTATATTAAGCACACAGAAACTGTAAGCATCTCTTTTTTTATAGCGCTTTTCACAGCAACATCAATTGACCTACATTTGGCATTCTGGGTAATGACCATGTTCCAGAGATTGCAAATTTAGTACAGAACAAGACGGCGTGGAGTAAAGCAGAAGGTTAAAAAAGGCATTTTATACTTTGGTAAGAGTGCCAGACTTGCCAGGGTAACAGAGAAAGGAAAGAGAGAAAACCCAGGAAGAGGTGGGAAGGTAGCCACACACAAGAGTTCTCCACAAAAGGAGAGCACCCACTACCCAAGGCAGGGAGATGTGTACCAAGGCTGAAAACACTGAAAGGAGGGATTGATAAAGATGTAATAAAGAAAATCCAAACTTGGATTTCACTTTAAGTGTGTGAATGAAGATGTCAAAATTCAAACAGGTCTCAGGATAGAATGGCTAATGCTTTAATTACCTTTTGACCGCCCTGAAAAGGATGGTCACAGAAGACTGGAGTTCAGGGGACTAGAATAATGAAGATCTTGTTTAAAAGTACAGACTAGACTCAGGCATGGGTGGACACTCAGCATTGCCCCAAATGATGTGGAGCTAAGAAATAGTATAAGTAATAGGGATTTGAAAAGCTGAGCCCCAGATATGAACTGGATTTAGAAAAATCACTTTCAAGTTCTGAGGTTTATTAATTAAGATTGAGGGTTTCAAACCTTCATGGAACTTACAATATGATTAAGTCTTGTAAAAACTTTAAGACTATAGTTGCTGAGACCGAAAATCTGTTCATAGAGTTCTATGGGATGAAGTTGGATTCACTCTACAGACACATTAAGTTGTTAAAGAAGAGAATCAGGGCAAGTGCTGCCTTTTGTCCAATCTAAAATACCTTAAAATGCCATAAAATAGACCACTGTTTCATGTGGCACCAATACTGGCAATTAAATTTTAATGCACTCTTTTCTTCTCACTTAAAACGGAATATACATATACTTACATTTCCCATGTAGCTGTTTTATTTATTTGGACAGAGACTTTGTCACTACATCATCTCTGATGATGTCAAGGGAATTAATGACTGAGAAAAAGTGCTTCCCTACTCTTTCCAATATTTCCTTCCAGGTGACTTATGATCTCTTTGTAAATGTTGATGCCAAAACCTTTTTGCTCAATTGTATATGACGCTGGAAGCTGAGGAGCTACTGTTTACAGTCAGCAAGTATTTCCTTATAATTTAATCTATGGTGTTCTGCACAATGCAAGAATCTGTTCACATGTGCTCCTCTTTGCTTTGAAATTTCTTTGATTTCTTCCAAGGGTTTGACAATTTTTCCTTCCTTTGATGGTATTGCCTATTGCATGATAGGCAACCCTGTTATTTATCTTTGAAGCAACATATGACACAGCTTTGTGTCTGTATTGCTAGGCATCATTTTTGCTGAGGTAAGAGAAGGCATACACCTGTCTCTCTTGCTAGAAAATATGAAATGGAAGTCCCTAACTGACAATAAATATGGCCTTTTCAGTTTTCACACTATTTTGCACACATAACTTTTCTTTTTTAATGAACAATCATGATAAAATACTAAGAATATCCTAAATTATATAGATTTAACATATGTAATGTCAGCAATGTACAGCATGTAGCAATGCAGGAACAATAAGTGATACCGCATTACTAGCTAGTGTAATTGTATGTACTAGTACATGAAGTAGGACATGGACCAATACTAATAAAATATACACTAGAAGATGGCGACCAGGTGAGCAGCAAAGGAGGGATCCTCGCTGATAGAGTACCCCCCAGCTCGAGACAGGCTTGGCGAGTGTGAACGCCGGGACCTCAGCTGGGAAGTTCAAACTGAACGTGTTTCTCTGCACTGCCAGAGACGCGGCGGGTCGGCCCAAATTGCCGTGGCAAGACACAGGAAAGACCGGAGCACTGGGAACCAGAGACGCTCGGCGCGGCAGACGGGTGGCAGCTCAGCTGGGTCCGAGCGCCCCGCGGGCTCAGGCGGCTTGGTCCCTCCTGCCTCCCGACCCTGCATGGCTCACCAGCAATGGCGGCCAAAAAATCGGCTTTTTAGTGGCTGCAGAGCAGGGCAGTCTCGGAACCTGCACTCCTCCAGCAGGCTCCGCAAATCCGAGTGGCGAAACGGGATCCCGCTCTGGTCCCAGCCCCCGCCACCAAAGCCTTCGGCGGCCTGCACAGAGAAGCAGAGCACCTCGCTCCCTCCCCCAGACCCGGAAAGCACGAGAATTGGCACTTTGGAACCTTCCTGCCAGCACAGATTCAGAAACTGGTGATCTGTCTTCGCACCACGACCAGATCACCAAGTGGGGGAGTAGATCTGTCCCCATACCTGCAGAGAACCCTGGGTGGGCGGGGGAGCAGATGTACACACCCCACCCAGGTCTCCCGGTAGGGAGTAGCTCACCCCACAAACCAGCACCTGAGCAGCCTTTTAAGTGGAACTCTCAGCAGAAAGCTTAAGGGACATTCTACCAAAGAGAAGGAGTCATTGGAGCAGCCTTTGCAACAGACCTTTGCCTGGTGCACTGCCTGGGTAATTTATTGCTCAATATTTCGAATCTGATACCCAAAAATGGGAAGATAGAAGAACAAAACGCAGTCTCAGAACTCAACCCCACCCAGAACAAATCCTGGATGTGAGGATATAGGGGAACTAGGAAGCCACATACCTGCAAGTTCTGAAATGATTACATCTGAAATAATGAAACAACTCCAACAGGCCATAGAAGAGCTTAAAGCAGAAATAAGCCACATACCTGCAATAATCTCTCAGACAAAAAATGAACTGAAAACTGTAATGGAAGAAATGTTCCATACACATAGAGAAGAAATAGATAAAAGATTAGAAGAAAGTAGGAAACAAATGGAAACGTTACAAGAGCAATTCAGGAATGAATTACCAGGAATGAAATAGGCCCAAAGAGATTGCCAGGAATTGAAAACTTTCATTGAAAGCTTGCAAAACCGCTTGAATGAAACTGAAGATAGAATTTCAGACCTTGAAGACAGCATGGCAGCTTATGAGCGTGAAAAGAAGGATCTCATAAAATCATCAAAGACCCAAGAAAAATCAATCCAACAGCTGCAAGATGAGGCAAAACGAAATAATATTCAAGTTATAAGAGTCAGTGAAACAGCAGGAGACAACTCAAACGATATAAAAAGAATATTTGCTGAAATAATAGCAGAAAATTTCCCAAACAAGGTAAAAGATACTGAAGTACAGTTAACCGAGGCATATAGAACCCCAATGACCCATAACCCAAGGAAAACCACACACAGACATATAATAATCAAGATCCCAGATATCCAGCAAAAGAACACAATATTAAAAGCTGCTAGAGAAAAGAAACAGATCACCTATAAAGGAAAACCCATCAGAATCACAGCAGACTTCTCAACGGAAACCATGAAATCAAGAAGACCTTGGAGCGAGATATTACAGATTCTGAGACAAAACAACTTCCAACCCAGACTGATGTATCCTGCAAAACTATGCTTCAAATTCAATGGAGAAATAAAATATTTCCACAACAAAGAACAACTGAAGAACTTCATGAGTGCCAAACCAGCATTCCAAACAGCACTAAAAGATATTCTAGACAGAGAAAAAAGAGACCACAATCTCAAGAACAATGATAGAAATAATCCCCTAAACAGAACAAGTAAACAGACAGCAAAAGAAGGAAAACAACAACAAGTAAATAACATGACTAGAATAAGCCAACATATAACCATTATAACCATTAATGTAAATGGCCTCAATTCACAAGTCAAAAGGAAAAGATTGGAAGAGTGGATAAAGGAACACAATCCAACGATAAGCTGTATACAGGAAACACATTTTACTCAAAAGGAAATCCACAGGTTGAAAGTTAAAGGTTCAAAACAACTCTCCATGCAACAGGTCCCCAGAAAAAAGCAGGGGTAGCTATTATGTTTGCAGACAATGTAAACTTCAAACCAAAAACAATCAGAAGGCCATTACATACTAGTTAGGGGAAAGCTGCAAGAGGAAGAGGTAACAATCCTAAACATTTATACACCAAACAATGGAGCACCTAACTTTACAAGTCAAATCTTAACAGACGTGAAAAATCCAATAACTAATAACACTATTGTAATAGGGGACCAAAACACCCCTCTGACGCAAAGAGACAGGTCAACTGGGTAGAAACTCAGCAAAGAAATAACAGACCTGAACCAAAAGTGTGAACAAATGGACTTAGTAGATGTATACAGAGTGTTCCACCCCAAAACATCAGAATACACATTTTTCTCAGCTGCACATGGGTCTTTCTCCAAAATAGACCACATTCTAGCCCATAGAGCATATCTACCTAAATGCAAAAGAATTGAAATTATCCCATGCATATTATCGGACCACAGTGCAATGAAATTGGAAATTAATGATGAAGAGAACTCTAAAAACCGCATAAACACTTGGAAATTAGACAACAACCTCCTGAATAACCAATGGGTCACACAAGAAGTTAAAGAAGAAATTAAAAAATACCTACAAATAAATGAAAATGCAAGTACAACCTACCGAAATCTGTGGGATGCAATGAAATCAGTCCTCGGAGGGAAATTTATAGCAATGAACTCATATACAAAGAAAACAGAAAGAGAGCAAATAAACAGCCTAATGCTACACCTCAAAATCTTAGAAAAAGAGCAACAAGCCAAACCAAGAGCCCAAAGAAGGGAGGAGATTATAAAACTCAGGGCAGAAATTAATGCAATTGAGATGAAGAAAACTCTACAAAAAATTAGTGAATCAAAGAGTTGGTTCTTCGAAAGAATAAATAAAATTGATAAACCCCTAGCCAACCTTATCAAAAAAAGAATACTATTGTATTATGTCACTTAATGCTAAGGAATAGTTGATGACGGGTTATTCGATCAATCTTGTATGTCTGTATGTGTTATCCTGAGCATACACTTTGAAGATATCAATATGCAATGCAGCAGCTATTGTTGGTTTTCTGTGGCTTTGTCTATAATTCAATTCTGATCATACTGTTATTGTGCTACTTTGTGTCTCTTTGTTAATGCTTGCCGTGTTTTTTTTTTCTTTTTTCTGTTGTTGATGTAGTTCTTTTTCTATCACACTTTAAAGGAAGGGAAAGAAAGGGAAAGGGAAGACAGGAAAAAAAATATGTAAGAAAGTAAGTATGTATGTACAGCATATCTTACATAGTTGTACTACTGAACTAGGTCACTTCATAGTAAGGAATAGTTGATGATTAATTGATCGATCAATTTTGCATGTCTGTATCTTTGTTCCTGAATATACACTTCGAGGTTAGCAATTTGTAAAGCAACAATCATTGTTGATTCCCTGTCACCTTGTCTGTAGATCAGTTTTGATTGTATTATTCTTATGCTACTTTGTGTCTGTTTGTTAATATGTCTTCGTTCTTTTACTTTCAAAATAATTTTAAAAAATTAAAATAAAATAAAATAAAATATACACTAGTCCTATGTACTAATATTAGTACATGTGCTCATAACTTTCATAACTTCTGTCTGCTAATGTTGACTGCAAGACACACTTCAATTTCACAGGTGAAATTTAAAATGAGTACATATCATGAAATAAAGTTTCATGAAATAAAGTTTTGGGAAAGAATGTAAACTTTTCATGTCAGACAGTATAATATATTTACTACTTTGGGAACAATGTTCCTGAGGAGAAGGGGAACATCATTCAACTTGAGCTAATAGATAATACTGTGGCTATTATAATGCAATAGAAATAAGTAAGAATAGTCAATGAACCAGTATCAAAAGCCCCAAACAGACCCTAGTATGTATAAGAATTATGTCCATGGTAAAAATGGAATCTTCATTTCCTACCACACTCCAAAATAAATTCCTGCTAGATTAAAGATTTATATGAAAAGAAAAACATTGTAAAATTACTATAGTATATCTGAATGATAGAAAGCTCTTCTAGCAAAAAGCAGCAACAGTTGACATAAAAATTAAATACTTTTATATATAGTAAAAGGCAAATAACAAATGGAAAAAATATTTGACCTCCATACATATGAAATAATAGGTTAGAATCTTTAATTATAGAAAGTTTTTATAACTTAATAAGAAACAGTCCATAGAAAAATAGACTAAATAAATAAACAAATAGCACAACGACAGAAGACCCATGCTAATGGTAAAAAAATCAATGAAAAAAGTAAAATCTTAAGACTTTTAAATGCAAGTTACACAAATACTTTGTATTTATCAGTCTTACTTTTCATGTCTTACTTTCTCATAGACACCAATATGATATAAAATGAATACTCTGAATCTGCTATTCAAATGTAAATCACCACATTTTTGCTCAAAGAAAATTTAAAGATGTTTCAAATGTCTGTATCTCCTTTGGCACAACTATCTTAATGACCTACACCTTCTTTTAGGAATTTATCATGAGTAAAACCTTATTTGTGTGCAAAGATATTTACATACAAATATGTTTATCACAGTATTAGTTATAATACTTTTAAAATAGAATCAGTCTGTATGTGCAAAACTAGGTGAATAATTACATGTGGGACTATAACTCTCTCTTATAGAATAAAGCACAAGCATCAAAGTTTATCTTTTTGTAGACATCTCAATAACATAGAAAAAGAGATACGTGTAGAGATAAAGTACAAAACCATATTCAAAAGGCAATATTTTAAAATGTTGGAAATAACATTGTGTGGCAGACAATTTTGATTTCTTTCTCGTAATTCTGTCTGTCTTCCAAGATGTCTACAATAAGAATGTGTTATTTTATAACCAGGAAGGGGGGTCAACGTGGTCAGCATAATAAAATACCACAAGTAATGTACCCATCTTTATTTTCTCCACATCAGATAATGCAGATGCTAAAAGACACATCCCACAGACATTATAGTAATTGAAACTTACAATTGTTTCCTGTGGTTGAAAAGATGAGAATATTATCACTGTATGTTTTACATTATGAAGATTAAAATATATTTTATTGGTAAGGGAAATATCCAACTGAAAAATACGCTTGTGCAATTTTACACTATAATGGGTATGTTAGGTATGTTCTTGCAGACTTTAAGAATGTTATTTCATAATGTGAAGTCTTAAAATGGTAATTAGTGGCTTGTTATATGCTAATAAGACAATTTCATTACCAGTGGGTTAAAGATGCAATTGAAGAGAAACAAAGAAAACATGTTGTTCATCAGAGAAATCTAGATACTTCTGATTGAAAATATAGAAAACTTGATGCATATCTATAGGTAATTCTTAAAATAAACTAAATGCCTATAAACTAGAAATGCATTTGCACCACTGTGTTCAGAATCAGAATGATCATACCACATAGAGGCTATGTTTTCTCTAAAACAGATTAAAGAATAAACTTGTCATCTCTATTAGTATGGCTTTTTCACCCTATTCCCCCAAAGTACTCCAACCGCATTACCTCTTCCAAGATGAAGGCAGGTTTCAGCTGACATGCTCATTAAATTGGGAGATATTTTGAACATTCTGCCATTCTCATCAGCTTGCTTAAGAAAGACAAAATTTCTTTCATGTTTTACTAGATCTCTGACACTCAGAAGGAATTCAGAATCCTCTGCAGTAGGAGACTGAACACTTAGGTGGTATTTTACTGTACTTTCTGACTCTGAAAAATAGCATATTTTTCTAAGACAGTGGAAAGCTGGATGTACAATCCACCTCACTTTGCTTGATGGGTTTATCAATTGTCACTGAACAGTTATATAAGTAATGCAAGTCCCTCAATTGTATTATTAAATGATAATACTAAGGAGAAAAGTCACTCGCAGCACACTAAACTTTAAAAGTGCCTGAAAGGACAGGAAAATTGAGCAACACTTTACCCCCTAGTTCATGCTGCAAGATTTAACATATTTATTTTTTTCTAAAGCTGAACAGTTTTAAAATGACATCTGTCTGATTTCATGTGTTTAAGCAAAAAGGATTCGCCCAAACACATCTCATTTGAAACCACTATCTGGGTGGCAGTAACAATGGCATCAATTACAGAAATGTTACTGACAACAAAAACATTCAATTCACCAACAAAGGTCAGCAGTAAATCTCTCTAAAATATGTACAGCTCATAAAAGTAATGGGTGTGCAACCGTGATTGAAACAGATGTTCATAAAATCAGCATTTAAACATGAAGACACTGTAAAATAAATGAAGATGAGATTAATTTAACACGTTAATTCCAAAGCTGAGTGGGGAAGAAAATTAGCAAATAGGCAGATGACTCAGATAAGTCACACTGCATCAAAGGAAAGAATACGGCAGAGAGGCTGACCTGGCGGAGCTGCTACAAAGGGCTTGGAGTCATTTGAATATAGCACACACATCGCCTTTATTCTGTTACTGGAAACTGCTTTGTATTTTCAGAAATACACACACACACACACACACACACACACATTTGGTCAGTTTCCTTTCTTCATCAATTGGAAGGGGGAAGTTTTATCGTAACTTAATTCACCTAGGGAAGTTTTAAGAATGTTTCTGGCAAACAGGTGCAAGTAATTAGCCCAGCCTCATAAACATGTGCCTGTGGCCGCAGAGTCCATGGAGAATAGCGCCCCTGTTTGCATTTTGTTTCTACAATGAAGGGGTGCAGCAGAAGGTCACTTCGGGGGCAGAGAGGCCATATGCTGCTTTACATAGCCACACACGAAACGCGACTCTGAACCCTGGGGCGTTTCCCTCTGTGCGGGTGAGTGTGGAGTAAATCTTGAAGGGCTTCTTAAGTATGCTCTCAGCACTGCTGAGCAGCAGGCAGAATTTGGGTGGCCTTGCTGTGTTCTGGCCTCCTGCTGTTGGCTGCAATTTCTCTTGTAGACACTGATGAAGAGCATAAGGGTGACAGTGGCTTAAATCTTCATAAAATAGCGACAACTGCGATTGATATCCAGTTTGGCCTGCTTATATAAATTAAAAGGGACAAAGAAGTCAGCACTGGGCTGAGGCAAATGGACTTGATTAGTGGGCAAGTTCCTGAGAATTTTTCTGTCAATAAAAATACTGCAGACAGATGTTTTAATGAGCTTTCGGGAGTCCAAAGAAGAGTGGCTTCTCCAAAGACTCTAAATCTAGCTCTTGCCAAAACAGTGGTTTTGTCTGGGAATCTTTCTGTGTGGTTTTGGACATCACTCACCATATTGTTCAACTTGGCAAAATCAGTTGACACAGATCCAAACCATTAAACAGGTAGGTGCCCTTCTTAAACAAAAGTCAGGTCTTTTGCCAGGCATCCAATAATTCAGCATGTTGACTTCTTCAGTTCTTCAAGTTTTATTGACATTTTAAAGCATGTTTTAACCACACAGTGGGTTTCACTGCAATTGAATAAAAATATCAAACACAACTTTTCACTGTAACAGCTTAAGTCAACATGGTAATTAGTGTCCTCGCCATGCATGTACTGATTTGGTACTGTGCGCAGGCTGTGTGATAGACGACAGGAAGGGAAGAGAGAGAGCAAAAGAGAGGTGTTATTCTTCCCCTCAGGAAGTCACCCCTGTGGATGGTGGAAAACAAAGACAGAATCTACAAATGTTAATATTGTCTAAAATGTTTTAGGCCTGGAGTGTGGCTCAGTGGCAGAGCACTTGCCCAGCATGCACAAGATCCTTGGTTCCATTCCCAGCACTCCAAAAACAAAGCAAAACAAATGTTTCTTCTGATTTTAATTTAGTAGGGCTTATTGTAAATAATTTGAAATACTTAAATATGTAAAGAGAAGGAAAATTAAATTACAATACCACCAGCTAGAAGAAAATTTTACTAACATTCTTAAATAAACTTTTTATCTTTAAAACACTTTTAGAATCACAAATAAGTGTGAAGGTGATTCTGAAAATTCTCACAGAACCCTAGACCTAATTCCCTTATAACTAACATCAAATTCATTGTAACATCATACTTGCTACAATGAAGGGACTAAAATCATTATATCATTGTTAACAAAAGTCTGCGCTATATTTTGATATCCTTAGATTTTACCTAGTAATATTCGGCTATTGTAGATATCCCATCTAAGACACCACATTACACTGAAAGGTCTTCTTTCTCTAGGCTCCTTTTCTTGTAACAGTTTTTGAAACATTCCTTGATTTTGATGAGTTTGAGAAGTTTGAGTATTACAGTTCAGGCATTTTGTGCAATGACCCTCAGTTGACAGTTCCTTGAAGTTTTTCTTATGATTACACTGGGTTTATATGTTTTGCAAAACAAGGCCAGAATCTGTCTCATTGATGAAAGGTGTATCTGTCACCAACGTGACTGACTTAGCACTTGCTATGGTTGGGTCTGACATGTCCCCTCAAGGCCTATGTTTAAGGCTTTTCACTATGCAGCGGCATTACTGGGAGAGAGTGGAACCTCTAGAGAGGGAGGCCTAGCAGAAGGAAACCATGTCATGGGCCAGTATGACCTCCTGTCTCTTTACACTGGCTGCAGTAAAGTCTGCAGACTCCCACACACGCTCTCCCACCACCATGCACCAACTCACACAGGCCCAAACCAACAGGGTCAAGAACCACGGACTGAAACCTGCAACCATGAGCCAAAATAAATCTTTCTTTCTTCCTTTTAATTTGACTTTCTCAGATACTCCATCACAATGATGGAAAGGTACCCAACATATCACGCTTGATGCTGACCTTGGTCACATGGGTAATACTGTGTTTATTAGTTTGTTTCCATTCCTAAAGTACTCTTTTCACACTGTACTCTTCCAGAGGAAGCTACCACGTACAGCCTATACCTAAAGAATGGGGAGTTATGCCACTCTGCCTCAAGGCATTATTTGAAATTATTCTGTATGAAATTATTTTGTAATTTCAAACACAATCCTTTAATTTGTACTGTCGTTAGCTTGTTTTGTCATATTTTGCATTCCAACTTGGACCGCTAAACTTTCTAAATGATTTTTTTTTAATTTGCATTCATTAAGGTTCACTCCTTGTGCTATAAATTTTTCTAAATTTTGAGTTACATAGAATGTATGTCAGTCGGGCATGGTGGTACACCCCTGCAATCTCAGCACTTGGGAAGCTGATGCAGGAATGGATCACTGTGAGTTTGAGGCCAGGCTTGGCTACAAAGTGAGTTCAAGGCCAGCCTGAGCTGCATAGAGAGGCTCTGTATCAAAAAAAAAGGAATGTCTAATGTCATGTATGGGCACAGAAGTCTCTGAAATAGCAGTACTATTCTAGAAAGAAAATATCCCCCATGCCTCACTCATTCAACTCTCTCTTGGACACCTAGCACTGATCTTTTACTGTCTTTATAGTTTTTTCCTTTTTTCAATACTCATATAATTGAACTAATACAGTTTTTGTGTTTTCATACTGGCTTATGACAGGCAGTATGTAGCTAAAATCACTCTCTATGAAGTTCCTGGTGTAGGTAATTTCTTTTTACCACTGAAAATTACCATTGTTTGGCTATTCCATTGTTTGGATAGTTTGTCTACCCATTGACGTAGTGAATTCACTTATCTGATTGTTTTAGTTCCTTCTAGGTTTGGGCAATGTGAATAAATCTCTATGCATGTGCAGATTTTTGATTGATCTATGTTTTTAACTTGAATGATAAATATCTTTAATATCTTTATTTGTCATCTATATATCTTCTTGGTGCAGTGTCCTCTAATTTTCTCCCTTAGTATTAATTATGCTATATGACTTGACTTTTTAAAATCAGTTTGTCAATAGCTATAAGAAAAAGCTTAATTTTTGTTAGAATTTCACTGAACTATAGACAACATTGGACAAAAATTAAAATTTCAATACTTGAGCTTCCAATCTATGAACATAAACTATCTCCATTTTATTAGAACTTTTTATTTCTTTGGTCATAGTGGGATAGTTAGTAGACATAGTTTCAAACTGTTCATTTTACATTTTTGCTACTAGATTGATTACTAAGGAAATATATTCAATATATATTTAAGAACTTCATCTATCCATTTGTATCTTTCACTTGAAAATTACAGATTTATTATCCACTGCCTTGAGTGACTTTTACACATTGATTAATAAAAACTCTCTATATATGCACTGACATTTTGTTCCAAAGGTTTTCATACATTGCCTATAGTTTCTTAATTTTTATTCATGATTTGTTTCAGATATGCAGAGGTTTTTTATATGTAGTCAAAAGCATTTTTACCTTCCTTTTGTGCATAGAAATGCCTATATACTTTCAAATATCACATGGTCATTACTGCTTTTTCTAAATATCTAATACTTCCATTTTCAACATTTCACTCTAATGCATCTGGAACATATTTTAGTTTAATGAGTAATATGAAGATATAATTTGTTGTTGACCAATTTCCTAAAAAACAACAGCAAGAAATCTTTTCATTTGCTCATGATTTGAAAGGGTGACTTTTAAATATAACAGATTCTAATGTATAAATTTATTTTTCTGGTATTTATTCATTTCCATGACTATATTTGTTCATACACAAGTATACATTATTGTAATTAACCACACATTGCTTTTTAACAACTACAATTTTTTCTTCTACATATAGATTTTCTCTGCTCTTATAAATTTATTTCTGTATGTTTACTTTAAAACTCAAATTAACCATGCTCCAACTTGATTAGAATTATATTCTTCATTTGATCTTAGCCAAAAGACCGAGAAGCGATTTGGAATTATATTCTTAAACCGGGACAGTAGATGACTTACACAATGTTAGACCTTAGGTCCAGGAACATAAAATGGTGCTTGTATTAGACTCTTCTTCACTATCTATTAGAAAAATTTTTAGTTTTCATAGATAATTGGATCAAAAACAACTGCACAATTTCAGGCATGATATTTATAGCAATATGTATCTCCAAGTTACTCTAAGGCAGCCATTGAATTAGAGAGCTCAACCCCAGCTGGTCTGAGAATAACTGAGAGTGCCTTATTCATACCCCAGGGTGATTTCAAAAGGACCCTGGCCAGTAAAGACCTGAGAACTTTTTAACATTTGCACCAGTGATCCCAAGAAACCAAAGTTAAAAACCACTACCTTAAATAATTACTATTATTATGTAAAACCAACTAAAATCTTTAGATAGTCACGTTAAAAAGTGAGTAAACTGTTATCCTGAGTGATCAAGATATTTTCATATTAAACCACAAGACAGGCAGCCTGTGTGCCTGAAAGGAAGACACTGAGCATTAGTAATCTAAGTGCTCACCCTGAATCTCTAACAGGCTCCACCTTTACCTCCACCTCCAGTAGTTATTTTATTACATTCATTTGAGTCTTGCTTTCCTCAGCTGGGCTGTAACTGGGGTGAACTGAATTCTCACTAGAAGAAATGTTAAGCTCACTCACTTAAAAACATTTCTACACTGAAGCATAAGACTAAGTAAAAAAAAAGAAACTAACAAAGAAATAAAACAAGGATTACATCGAGGTACGTAATTAATAATATTTTGTGTTCTTGATGGTGAGGATCAATGTAGTCTCAAACTCAGATGCCTGTAGGGGCCAAAAGTTAATATCCATTTGTGAAACAGCCAAGTCTAAGTGTAGGGTCTATGATCCAGACTCATGCAACATCTAAAAGGCATTCAAATTCAATCACTTATGTGAGTAGGCCAAAGTAGGGTAAATGCAACTAATTAGATGCACCAAGTCATCCGCTGAGCTTCAACAAAATAATAAGCTTCATTAATATGTGTTACGTGTATAGAGAATCATGATTATGTAAGTTTCTCAACAAAAAATATTGTATTGATAAAGAATGATTAAAACTTTCACTAATTTAATACATGGTCAAAGAATGTTTGTATACTAATAATATAGACCAGTTTGTGTATCCTTGAAGAAGCTGTGTAACTTCTCCGAATGTCAGTTTCCTCAACTATAAAATGGAAATAACTCCCCAAGGTGAATGTCATTATTATGTATCAAAAACATTGTCTTAGTTGCTTTCCTCTCTGCTGGAACAAAATACCTACACCACATCTTAAAGGAGGAAGGTTCATTTAGACTTATGCGTCAGAAGTTTCAGTTCCTGCGGGGCTGGTCTGTTCTGTGGCAGAGGGGAGTGGGTAGGAAAGACGAAGAGGAGGGAGGGGCTGCGAAGGGAGATACACACCTCTGGCCACCCCGGTGACCTCCTTCTTCCAGCCGGAATCCACCTCCTAAGAGCAAGTCAGCTACAATCCAATCATCTCCCGAAAGCCCGCCTATAAGAGCACAGGCCCTTGGGGGACATTTAGATATAAACCATAAAAAATATATAGTAATAAAAAATAAAATTCTATCATCATTATGGTTCATTAATATCGAAATTAACTATGCTGTGACCTACTAAAGCCATTTGTGTCTGGCCTTCTTGGTTCAAATCCCTCTGCCAACTTGAGGTTTTTGATGTAGTTATTTTTCATACCGCGTAGCCCAAACATGTCATCAGCCTGCTTAATGCACTTGTTCATGTGCTCACATATGTACACAGATGCACAGATCATGGGTTTCTTCCTCATTGTCTGGAGAGCAAACTCAGTAGCTAATCCAGTATTAAAATTCACCCTGAAACTAGCCAAGAAGTTTTTATCTCTTTGTTTATTTCTTTTGGGAATCCCCTTTGTGACTGGTAATTCTAATATGTCAACTTCATGGATTAAACACATCCAGTAGATTAGTAGACCATGCCCCTGGACGTGTGTCTTGGTTACTTTTCTCTCATCGCTGAGACAAAATAGCCAACGCCCAAAATGAAGGTAGGAGAGGTTTATTTAGCTTACGGTTTGTGGAGGTTTCAGTCCATACTTGGCTGGTTCTGAGGCAGAGTAGCACATGGCAGAGGGCAAATGTTCATGGCGGCAAAGCACAGCAAAAACAACCACAGCAAAAGGGAGGAATGCAGCAAAGCAGCCTCTTTCCTTCCCTTACATTGTAAACAGGCTACCCCCATCCAGGGGAGTGTAGCACTCACATAATCTCCATGCCCTCCTCTTCCACAGGCTCAGGATATATACAAAGTAAGCACCCTGGCTTCCTGCTGAGTCACTCAGCCAGACCTCCAGACTCTACAGCTTAACACAATGTATAAACCATAAGAACATGCTGGGGTAGGTCACAGAGCACAGCCTTGGGTGCTGACATAGTCCTGAACCCGTTCCTCTCTAGCACTGTTCTCCTGCTCTGTTCTCCTTCTCTGCAGCCACAAAACTAAGTAACTTTGCTCCCCTGTACGAAGCATCACGATGTTTCTGCCTTGGAGCCAGCTGACTATGGACTGGATCCACTGAAGCCCTGATCTCAATTGAGCAAGAGATGGAGGGAAGAGGGAAAATGGAGAAAAGGATGTGAAAATAATTAAAATGTGCTATATATATGTACCAAATCTCCATTAAAAGTACATTCATTATGTACTAAAAACAAGTCCTAGCAAATAAAAAAAGTCTCCTTTAAATTGTACATGCCAGATATTTTGTTCAGCAACAAATAACTGACTACTGTAGAACACTGTTACCAGAGAAGATGGGTCACTGGTGATGATATGGTTTCAAAGCTTTTAAAATTGGCTTGTGAGATGAGTTTGAACAGTCTTGAAGCTGCAGGCTAGAGAAGCTCTAGAATGCCAGAACCATGGGTGATTCTGGTCAGATCTCAGAAGACCAGAATGCTGATAGGAATGTGGACAGTAAAGGCTGGGCTCAGGAAGTTTCAGTTGGGAATAAGGCAGTTAAACTAAAGGCCATGGGTATAACACTTGGCAGAAAATTTGTCTATATTTTGCTCCTGTCCTAAGACTTTGCTGGATACTGAGATTAAAGGGACTAATTAACTTACCAGAGAAAATTTTAAGATGGTCCAACATGATGAATGCTTTTAGTCAGTTTTATAGTGAGAATCAGTGGAGGGGCACAGAAAAATCTGAAAAACTTCAGTTTTAATTCAAAAGGAGCCACATGTAAAATGAGGCTAAAGAAGGGATGGCTGCGGAGGAAATTAGTCCCATTACAGAAAATCAAGTACTTTGTAGAGAAACATGAAGATATCTTGAGAGCCTCTCAGGAATCAACAAGACCCAACCCACTGCTGCCCAAAGGTGCAAAAATGTAAACCTTTTATTTAAAGAGAATCCCTGTGGTGCTTGCTGGAGGTGGGCCTCCTATGGATTTGGTGCTCCTGGATTCATTTCACTGAGTTCAGCTATCCAGCAGGCTTCACATTTACTATGGAAATCAGAAGAAGGAAGAGCTAGTCTCAAAAGAAAGAGGCAATAGACGGGCATATAAAACAGAGGAGGACCACTATACCAGTTACAATGGAAAGACTGGAGGCTACACTTTGAACAGCGAGGTATGGGGCAATCTGCAAATCATTTGGTGATTCTTGGCCTTTCCTCTTCTTTCAATGTCTCGGAGCTGGAATCAAAACTATGTGAGATCTCAGCTTCAACATTTCGTCACACTCTGCTCACAAACACAAAAAATATGTTCGTATTTATGCTGTTCAATTATAATGTATGTGTGTGTGTTTATTCCTAGAATTCAAGAGAAGACATTGTATATCATTTATACTTGGAGCATAAGAAATCCTCCACCCTGATCTAAATAGACTAAGTGCCATTTGAATGTCTGAGTAAAGGTAAAGCAATTTCCCTCAGAGTGAAGAAAGAGATATTGCAGATGTTAGGTTATCCTGATTCACGTTTTCACCTTTTCTCACTATTACCCAGAAGGATTGGGATTTGGATTCCAATTAGACTCCTTTATGTGAGGATACACAGGGTTTTCATGGTTTACATTGTGCTGTGTTACTTTTATAATACTGTTTGAAAATCACATTTCTATAAAAATAAATCATTAAAATAACCCCAAGCCCTCACTGTGCAAAGGAAAACTGTGAGGAATTTCTTTGTGAAGTAAGGAAACTTTTGGTAAAGAAAAGATACTTATCAATGTCTGAATAATTGGCTTTTTAAAAGCTTCAAACAACTACAAAAGTATATATGAGGGTAGCATAAATTGTACACATAAATCCATATCTATATAAACTGTTATGAAAATCATAACAGTTCAAACAAAATAGTCATCTAAATCTGTTTTCTGCCCATTATGGTGGCCACTAGCCACATGCAGCTATTGAGCCTTGAAACATAGCTCATCCAATTTTAGATATACTGCTAAGTTTAATACAGAATTCCAAAAACTTAATGTCAAGGAAAATCAAATATCACATGAGTAATACTTATATTGATCATGTCTCAAAATTATTTTATATACTGGGTAATAAAATATATTATTAAAATTAATTTTATCTCATGGTTTTTTAATGTGACTATTAGAACGATTAAAATTATATATATGACTTGCTTTACATTTCTGTGGATAATGGTGATCTAACTAAAGGCCTTAAGAATAGAGTTTACTTGGAATAATGTATGCATCTCTACATGTGTGTTCACTGCAGACACACAAATATGGAAGCTATAGATTCTGAGTGATTTATTTTCCTATCATTTTTCAACTATTTCAAAGTGAACATCTAATTTTAAATAGATTCCCCTGATGACATTTCCAAAACAACTTTATATGTGATGAACACAAAAATATAAATGTCAGCAATGTTGAACGCCTTTCTGCATTAAAAGATGTTCTAGCTCTACTTCACATGAGCTTCCAATAGCTGCTTAGGAGCGAAAGTGCTTGAGGGAGCAGAATATGCAAAAACAAGACACAAATATGTAAAGGACGCAAGTGGCTTCAGTTAGAGGACAATGCTTTCCTGCTTCTAAAGTCAGAATACTCATGCTATCTATATAATTAATGATTGGATACCTAGAGGTAGGAGTCTTAATGTGGCTTGAAAATATTTCCTTTCATTGGAAACAAACATTTCTTCTAGAAAAGTTCTGAACCTGTTAAGAAATGGTCTGCCTTGATTCAACCATATAAATTATTCAAAGACCTTAATATCCTTCTATGTAACACTTTTGAAGTGGGACAGATAAAAAATATGTAAGGCTAAAAGTTTTAAGTCGCTGAGACTTTTTTTTCAAAAATCCCTGGATCTGTAACTAATTTAAAATCAGACATGTCTATAGAGAGTCAGGTTCACAATAAAACTGTCCCAGTGGCGAAGACATTTTGAAGACAAACTTTGTTTTTCTTTTTTCCTGTTGTTCCCTTTAATGGCTGGTAATAAAACAGAAGGAAATACATTTTTGCCCTAAGACACATCTGGAAACAATATTTCAAATAATTCTCCTGTGGTTCTCTCAAAATGGAGTTCAAGCACCCTGGTGACCCACTTCCCTTACCTCTGGAAACTCTCTAAATGAAATCAGGAGATTATTGACAGGACTGTGATTTCCTTGAGATCTGGGGAGGATAAATACACATTCCTTGCCTTTAAAACTCAGCAGTAGCTACACCCATTTTAATCGTAGCACTATTTACAGTAGCTAAAGGTGGAAGCAACCCAAGTATCTATCAACAGATGGGTGAGTAAATAATATGTGTTATATATGCACAACGGAATAATATTCAGAGTTTAAAACAAAGGAATTCTTAACCCATGCTATAACATGAATGAACCTTGAAGACATCATGCTAAGAAAATAAACCAGCCACCAAAAGACAAATGCTGTATGATTCTACTTACATAGTGTTCAAGATTAATCATTTCAGAGAAACAGAAAGCAGAATTGTGTTGTTTCCCAGGATCTGAAGGTAAGAGAGGAAATGAGGAATTCTCAGTTATGCAAGATGAAATGATCCCAGAGATGGACTGCACAAATATGTGATTTCACTTAACAGTATTGAACTGTGCCCTTAGAAAGAGTTACAATGACAAATTTTATATTATGTGTCTTTTAACCATAATTTTTACAAAATTGTAAATTGAAACAAAAAAATCTTCAGCGGTAGTGCTCTCTTCCTTCAATCCAACGATTTGGTTGTTTGAATCAATGATACTTATGGTATTCAGAAGACAGAAAAAAATCCATCTTGATAGGAAAGTATACAAAGTATTTGGTGCTGGAACTGAAGGGCCTCAGAAATAGCTAATCCATAATTGCACAAGCAAATAAGAAAAACATGGAGGCAAGGTGACTTTGACCTAAGTCCATGCAGTTACTTGGCAGTTCAACCAGGGCAAAAAGTTAAATTCCTTCATATCACAATATTCTGTTGTCTTACACAACTCTAAGACCCACAAAATCACCCTGAATGACATGCTATTATGAAACATTTTATGAAAAACCAACTTAGGCATTAACTACTACTGAAGTCTTATTTTTGTCAGAATGATTGCTTGTCCCAAAATTCAGCAAACAGTCTGAAATGTAGGAATGATGAGGCCACCCATATTAGCACGTGCCTTCTCTGGATGTCTAGACTTCCTTAATTCAGGTTTTATGATTTGAATCTTCTTCAACACAGTGTGAACACTCCTGTTCAATCATTTGTTCAGAGAGTCTCAAAACTCTGAGGTAGATTATGGTGAGGTCAGTGTGGCTAGCATGTTCAGAAGATCAATATTTGAAGGACTTGTGATTGACTATCGTAATTTCTGCAGAATATCAAAAGTATGTCCCAATAAATCTTCTACCTTATTATTTAGGATCTTCATGAAGTGCATTTATATTCTGAAGCTTCTACAGCATCTGCCCTGCATTCCCCACTCAGCCCTCCAGAAAGTCAGGCAACCTGACCCATCACAAAGATAGTTCTACTTCAGTACCTTTTCTGTTGCTGAGAACCACAACAAAATTCCCAGTGCCCACAATGCCCACATTCTCTCTCTAATCTAAATACATTGTGATCTGAGAATATGCTCCAAGTGGCTTTTCCTTTCAATTTGGCCAGTCTCTCGAGTACAATATCTCAATAATATTGTTATTTTTGCTCACAGGTAATAATAGTATTACAACCCTTAGAACCACGATTCCAAACCTGTCTACCAAGCAGCCTGAGTGTGCTGCTGTGAGCTCAGAGGGAAGCCTGGGATATTCTAAACTACTCACACAACACCACAATTTCTCAGTGATAGGCAATTTGGATCTTAGGCAACTGACTGGCTCTGGAGACTTAGTAGCCCCAACATTAAATGAAATTACATTTCTTTGATTATAACAGATTTTTGTGTAGCTGGATATTTGGCAGTTGATGTAACATGAATCAAGTGCTGTGTAAAAATTAACATGGACCAAGAAGTAAAAGTAGCAGTGTCCATTTTGATTCCAAGGTCTGAGAGGCTGTGCATGTGCAGTGGGTATATCCATCCCATAAGTAAACAACCGTGGTTACTTATGAATAAAATAGAAATAATGTTTTTATTTCAATATGTGTATTATTTTTTCAAGTGTTACTAAAGTTGTTACAACATAAACGTATATAAACATATATTGAATTATTTGATCTAAGTATTCAATAATAATTTTAGGTGGCTTCTATTGCTGTGGTGTGTGTGTGTGTGTGTGTCTTTTGCCCTGGGAATACTATGAAAAAATTTTACAATGAGTGGACAAAATCTGCAAATTTTTGTTATAGGAGATCCTAGAGTTGATATTGTGGCCATTAAAAGTGATTGAGTTCCCACAAAGAACTGCTATGCCATGCCTGCTTGTTTTGTGCCAAATTATTAATGCCCCAATGTATCTTTCACAAATGATGCCAAGGAAGAATCATGTTACCAGACAAAATTGGACAAAAGCAGGGAATTTAAATCTGCTAAGAAATACCAGCGCTAAGTAATTGGATATGGCCTCCAAGCTGAAACTTGAATAGATTTCCTTGTTTAAATGATGCTTCTAAACCATATTGAAGAGTGGACTATCAGATGTTCATTTTCTTGAGACCATACACTGAGAAAGTCTTATCCTATTCTAGAGCGAAAAATGTATAAGAGCACTACACAAATTTTCCTGTAACCTTGACATTCCCTGGCAAAATGCATCACCAGATGGGCATCAGTAGTACACCTGCACCAATTACCTCTCACTGAGGCTCTTTTGGGGCACTTACATTCCGATAGGAATTTTCATTCCCAGTCCGTTTCAGAGGTAAAGAGCAGAGTCGTAGCTCCCAGAAGCTAGGAAATGTGGGGAGGAGAGTATAGAAGAAGATTGTACAATGGGTACTAAGACATAGTTAATTCAATCCTAGTGTTTTATACAGTGCTAAAATGGCTACAGTGTACAAGAATCTTTTACACATTTTATGAAGAATTAGAAAACTTTGAAGAATTTAATCACAAAGGAATGATACATGTTTAAGGGGATGGAAATACTAGTTATCCTAGTGTCATCAATACATATTACATATGTATTGAATTATCACACAATTACTATGTCAACTGAAAACAACAATTAATTTAAAAAACAATTATTGTTACCTTACACTTTTGGTTTCCAGGATCTCAAATTTGATCACAAATTCATGATGAAAACCACAGAAAGAAGTCGTGCATAGGTTTCATACATTACTAAGAAAAGAAAAAACTAAGTGATTTTGACTCTTTATACATTATATTCTTAAGCATTTTCTGGATTCCAAGACAAACTCAGTTGCTTGCAATGCCCCAATTTGAGTTCAAATGCCACCTGCTTCAGTCAGAGTTCTCTACTAGCTGGTTGCATTACAATGGACTCCAGACAGTTCCATTTCTGGCCTCATACAAGTTTTGCTTTTCTAGTCCAATTTTACTAGAAGCCACATAAAATACATAGGAAAATAGTGGAACGATACATTCCAGTAAAAATTTATGGTGAAACTTACTAGTATTTCCTTGAAACAGGTTTGTGAACACACTTGATTTCTTATCATTCAACACTTCCCTACATGTTCAGCAATAGTAGCTGATTTATGGGACAACTTTTGAAGACTTGCCTTAATTATCTTCATCCATAATTAACTTACGACCAACAGACAAATAAGTGTGCATCCTAGATGCCCCTTTGCCTATATCAGGTCTTAATTCATTACACCCTAAGAGACTTTCCTTGTTAAAAGCCATGTGGCTGGAACAGATGGCCTGTATGTGTTACCAGCATCTTTATCAGCATCGAGGACATTTCTGTTTGTGTGACTTGACAGTAGAAGAATCTTTAGAAGTCTCTACAGCCATCTGGCTTTGATTTTTCAACCACAACCCCTGAGGTTTCATGAGTGTCTCAACATGACAGAAGTAATAAGTCTCTGGCCCTGGCAACTGCTAAGCTGAGTGACCAGAAGTTTCTTTGCCTGCTAATACTGAAATGATCTTGAAAAAGATGAACTCTCCTTTAAAATATCACTCAATGAACCTGAGAGCTCATGCTATGTTTGTGGGGCATGCAAATGTAAAGGAGTTAAGTAAAATCATAGCCCTTGAACTTGGCAGCAGTAAAAAAGCCTAAGTCACAAATACCATTGACCTCAGTTTTCTTGTGTGTAAAATGGGAATAATGTTAACCCCCAAATCACAAGTGATTGTTTTGCCAATGTTCCAAGGGGTATTTTGCTCAGTTTGGTATAGTAATCAACATATAATCAAAGCATAGCTTTTTTCTAACATTACCAGCTAATTTTTGTGTTACTTGTGCTTGATGCTACCAGTTTAGCCTTAGGTTCTTTTCCTTCATTTGAGATAAAAATCATAAACAGGCACAGGGCATGAGGTACACACTAGTAATTCTAGCATTCTGGAAGGCTGAAGTAGGACTATTCCAAGTTCAAACCTAGCCGAAGTAACTACTAAGTGGCCAAATTAGCAACACTCAGTCTCAAACAAAAATAAAAGTAAAGCCTAGAGGTATGGCTCAGTGTAAAGGCCCTGAGCTCAAGCTCCAGTACTGAAAGAAGAACGAAAGAAAGGAAGGAAGGAAGGAAGGAAGGAAGAAAGAAAGAAAGAAAGAAAGAAAGAAAGAAAGAAAGAAAGAAAGAAAGAACCAAACAATATAATCTGAACAAGGCTTTATTGAGGCTTATGCTAGAATACAAGGGAGAACAGTGTAGGGTTTCCAGACTGGCTCTTTGTGGACACAGGAGTAAAAGATTATATAGATAGAAATGTACACTTGGGCAGGGGCACACTCAGTTGTGGCATATGATCTCAGGATTTCTTTATTTTCAGTCCCAGAGTTTGTACTTGACACTGCAATATGTTCATATGCATCAAGTGTGTCTATACTTGGACTGCCGGACATTTTGGGATATTTGTTACTGTGACCCCGGGATGAGCTTGTATCAATCAGATTCAGGCACACTGTTAATGCAGGGATTGTGGGAAAGTTTGAGGGAGGAGACAGAAAGTCCTGAACTGTCATTGATCACAACAGTTTTTTGAAAGTGGCTTGTGTTAGGCAAAATACCTTGAGGGAGCAATCAGGTCCCTATCTCCCCTCTCTCAGTTGGGTGAATACATTTGAGAATGATACTAGAATATTTATATAGTGGAAAACTGTTATAAATGCAGTGAGTTTGAGAAATTTAATTGTAGCATTTTTATTAGGTTTAAATTCTTGTTACTATCTTATTGATTGTGAGTTTTTGGCATAATTATGATAGCTCAGTAATTTTTTTGCAGTAATGAAGTGCTTCTATCCATGGCAGGCTTGTGTACTACTACCTCAATACAACAGGTAAGTACCCACACTTCTAATATTGGTAATATGTAGTGTAAGCCTAGGGATTTAAGTAACGAAAGTGCTAAAAGACCCTATTCTTTTTCTCTTAACCCTAGAAAGTAGTCATCTGGAAAATTTCAATTTAACCTCCCAATTTTTAGTCTAAATTTTCTCTCAAAAGCAGTGTAATTTTCCTAGATTCATTTTTCTTCAATTTCTCTTGATTGGGTTTTATGAGAAGAACATTCTTAAAACCACACAAAAACAAAGAAAGAGGCATTCTGAGTGCTCGGAATTTTCTTTTCCACTTGCATTGCTGTTACACAGCACTGCTGGACAGACAATTGCCTTAAACATTTTTAATAGAAAATATCCCGCCTTTTTTTTTTTTTTTAATAGATTCAGGACTGCATTAGTCTGAGTCCAACTCGAGATGCCACAACTGAGCATTCTGCTTCTGTCAGGTCTTAAGAGGGATTTCCCTCCTTGCCGTTAATCCAAGTCATTTGCATTACACTCTTTCCTTATTGCTGACGGCACCCAGCAGATGAAAGACGATGATGCGGCCTGATTTCCCACAGCTGAATGAAATCAAGAAGCTTCCACACTTTGACATCAGCTTGAACTCACAGCAGCATTTGACTTAGTTTTAATGAATGGCTTCTTTTCTCTGCTTGGGGATATCCCAGGTAATTTATTCTATCTTTTTAATTTTAAGTTTTCTATTATAGAGAATATCCTGACAGCACTTCTACTGACCAACAACTAAACAATTAAGGCAAGCCTTATGCATAAAATAGAAAGGTCTTCCCCCTAATGCTCACTAAGTTTGAAATACTGCTTGGATCAACAGCTTGACTCTGCTTGGGACTACCTGACTTCTGGCTCTGAAAGACCAGTGTCCCAATAAACTCCTCATCCCAAGCAAACTAGGATAGCTAGTCACTTTAGCATACTGAACAGTGCAATTATTTTGGCCTAAATTTCCCTCCTCAGAGCCATAGGTTTCTCTAGGATCATTTCTGCACAAAGGTCTTAATTACAGATATGAGTTCTGTATTGAACAAGTTCATCTTGTTTAAGAGCAACTTGAGGTCAGAGGACTCTTTGCAAGAGGGCCCTTCATTTATGAAACTCTTTTTCCTAATTCCTAGTGTCCTGTTTGTATCCCTTTTCTCTTTGGATTCATTTGGAGGCTTTGGAGGATCTTACAAAGTGTGAACATTTGAACTTTGTTTTTATGAAATAATTTGGTTGGTTTTAACTTAAGCAATCAGTTCAAAGAAAAATAATAGTGCCACTTAAAATATTAACCAGAGACTTGTAGTAGAGTTCTGGGTGATTTCATGTTCTTCTTTTCTAAATCTTACTCTGCATGCATTACCTTCACAGAACAAAATCTTTTAAAAGTAAATGTACACTAGATTTTCAATAATTTCAATTAAATAAAATTTGTAATGTTCACAGGAGGAACTTGTTAGAAACTTGCTGGTTCTTCCCAGGGATGCCCATAGGGACACAATTCAGAAACTACCGAGGTCCTCTGTCCAAGAAGATAGCCCACTGGAAAGGAAGAATTAGGCACTGACCAGCACACAAGAAATACAATGGGAAACTTTGAGAATTCTGGAGCAAGTCAGCCATGTGACAAACTGACCAATTCTATTGAAGAATGAATGAGATGCGCGATAAGTATGTACCATTTTAAAAATGAAAAGTGCTACAGGTAAAAATACTCTAAAATAGCATGCACTTAGGGGCACTGAAGATGTGAGGTAGGGTGAGATGAAGAACTATAGTCTGAAGTTGAAGAGCAGCGAAAGGTTGTATGGGAAAGGGGATTCAGAATGGTATCAGACATGTAGATCACTAGAACAAGAATTAATGTCAACTGGATCTGATCAGTTTGGACCCATGTTCCTTCAGATAGGTCTGGTCTTATTTGTCTTTCCTGCTAATAGACAAGCAAGGCCTGGTATGAATGGTTCATTGAATGTTATGGCAGGGAGTTACTGAGAGTGATTGTGTGTCAGTAAGTATCATCTAGCAAACTTTTCTGCTGTGATCTGCAATGAGACAAATTAGCACTTCCCTACTGGGGCAAACACAGAGATTTCCGTTCTTTATTTTCATTTTCATTAGTACACATTTTCAGCACATAAGGACCACACCCATCATGGGGTACAGGTACACGTGCATAGTGCACCCTCTTCCCTCCCCTCCCCTGAGCTCTTCTTCCCCTCCTCATTTGCACAAGATTTATTTTCATCTTTCTTTCAATTCTGTGCCCTTCCTTCTCTCCCCTTCCCCCCCATCTCTTGGTCCTCTTCCATTTGAAAAAGTTCTTCCTACCTCCTAACATCTGTCTCTGATTTTGCTCTTTATTTATACTTTGGGTTTCTCACACAAGTAAAACAATGCAATATTTAAACTTGTGGGCCTGATGTATTACATTTAAGATTAAGGTGTAACCATTTACATAAAAATGCTTTGAGTTTATCCTTCTTTATGGTAGTACAGTATTCTGTTGTATGTAAATAGTACGTTTTCTTTATCCATTCATCTGTTGGGCATATTAACTGTTTCCAGGGTTTAGCTATTATAAATACTGCTGCTGTAAACATGGGTGTGCATACGTCACTAAGGTACGATGACTTTAACTCTTTTGGGGAGATACCGAGAAGGGGAAAAGCTTGATGAAATGAAATCTCTAGTTTTAGTTTTTTGAGGAATCTCCATAATGGTTGGCATAGTGTTTGTACCAGTTTATGCTCACACCAAAAATAGGGAAGAGTTCCTTTTTCCCCACAGTCTCACCAGTATTTCTTATTGGCTTATTTTTTGATGACAGTCATTCTTTGTGGAGTGAGATGAAATCTCAGTGTTGTTTTAATTTGCATTTTTTAAATGACCAGTGATGCTGAGCATTTTATCCTGTACTTATTGGCATTTGATACTTCTTCACATGAAAAATGTCTACTCATTTCAGATGCCCATTTTTAAATTGTATCTTTAAGTTTGCAAGGTCTTTTGTTTAGTTTTTTATATATTCTACATATTAGTACCCTGTTAAGAGTAGCTAGCAAAACTTTTTTCGTATTCTATAGGTGTATGTTCACTCTGTTGGTAGTTTCCTTTGTTATGCAGAAACTTCTTAATTTGATATGATCCCACATGTTGATTTTTTGTATTAATTCATATGGAACCAGAGTTTTGTCCATAAAATCTTTACCTACATCTTTGTCTTCAAGAGTTTTGCCTATTTGATCTTACAGCAGAGTGTTTCTCTTTTAATACTTATACCTTTGATCCATTTTTATTTTAGTTTAGTGCATGGTGAGAGATATGGGTCCAAGTTCAATCTTTGGTGTGTGGAAAGCTGGTTTTCTGAACACCATTTGTTAAAGAGGCTACCTTTCCTCTAGCAAGTGTTTGGCCCCTTTTACAAAGATAAGGTAGATGAATGTGCCTGGAGTTGTTTCTGCATCCTTGATCATGTTCCGCAGATCCGCAAGTCTGTTTTCTCTTTCAATACCATGCTATTTTGATCAATGTAGCTTTTACACTGTAACTTGAGGTTCAGGAATGTGATGCCCCCTTCCTTGTTTTTTTCGCCTAAAATTGCTTTTGCTATTTTAGGACTTTTGGTTCCATATGAATGCTGGGGTTGTTTTCTGTAATTCTATGAGGCATGCTATTGGAATAATGTTATTTTGAATCCTTTACATTTACTCAAGCATACTGTATGTACTACTTTGTGATCTATTTTAGAGAAATCCCCATGTGCTGCTGAGAAAATGTGTATTTTGTTGCTTTTAAGTGGAACACTACTATATCATTTTTTCAAATGTTTGGTTCAACTCTGATATTTCTTTGTTGACTTTTTGTCTAATTGATGTCTATTTGTGACAGAGGATATCAGAAAATGTAAAGATGTCCTCTGTTTACAAGTAGGAAAAAACCAACATAGTGAAAATGGCCATACTTGCAAAACTGATAAATATTCCAAAACTGTAATACCAATCAATAGTCTGTATGTTTGAAGGTTAGGTTCAACTATGATATGTCTGTTGATTTTTTTGTGAGAGTGGGATATTTATCCCTCCGTACAAGAGTATTGATGTTGATCTGACTTTTCATGTGCATTAGTGCTTCTTTTATAGTTGGGTACACCAGTATTTGGTGCATATATATTTATGATTATTATCTCTTCCTGTTGATTTGTCGCCTTAACCAGTATATATGACATTCTTTGTCTCTTCTGATCAGTCTTAGCTTAAAATCCATTATGTCTGTGATAAGAATAACTACTCCTGTTTTTTTCTGGGTTCCTCTGTGTGAAGCACTGCTTTCCATCATTTGACTTTCTGTCCTTTGGGGTTAAGTGTGTTTCTTGCATGTAGTATATTGTTGAATCTTGTTTCTTGATCTATTTTGCTAACTTGTGTGTTTTGGCTGGTGAGTTGAGACCATTCACATTGACAGCTGTAACTGATAGGTATGATTTATCTTTGTCATTATATTTTTTCCTGCTGTTGGTTCCCTTTCCCTTCTGTTTAATTGCATACTTTGCCTAGTAGATTAATTCTAGCTTTTTGGCATTGTTACTTTTTTGGCTGTTTCCCAGGTATACTTGAGAGATTTTTGGTGTGCTGGCTTGGTGATCATGAATTTTTAGGTGCTATTTATCATGGAAATATCTTATTTTTCCATTGATTTTGAAAGGTAACTTTGTGAGATACATCAATAGCATTGGAAGTTGTTCTTTTTAGACCTTGAAGCAGTTCACTCCAAGTTCACCTTGACTTTAGGGTTTGTTTTGAGAAATGTACTATAATTCTGATATATTTTGCTTTATGGATGACTTGTTTCATTTTATTTTTACTTTAACAGCTCTTAAGATTGTATTTTTGTGTTAAATATCTGAAATATTAACTATTACATATCTTGGTGTAGTTCTTTTCTGATCGTGACTATCTGGGATTCTGTATGCCTCGCTTACTTCATAACAAATTCTTCTTTGCTTGCTTAGGAAGTTTTCACTCTCATTTCTGTAAAGAGGTTTTTCATGTCCTTTTTGTATCTTCTGATTTTTCATTGATTCCAATTAATCTTTTTTTATATTCTCAATTTTTTTCTTTTTTTTCTCAATTTTATTTTAAAGACAAAAGAATGGAGACATATGAACCAGAAAAGCCAAAAACAATACAAAAACTACAAAGTTATATAGAATATAGTAGGGAATTAGCACTAAATGTTGTATTACATAGTTATCTTCACATTAGTTAGCACAAAAACATTAAAGGAAATACCAAATTATAGAGAAGATAGTAAGGAATTTGCACTGGATGCAGTATAATATAAAGTTATCTTCACTTCTGTTAATACAAAAACGATTGAGGAAATACAGAATTATAGAGAACATAGAAGGGAATTAGCTCTGGATGCTGTCCTACATAATGTTACCTTCACCTTTATTACTCAGTTACACAGATGATGGCCCATTTGATCATTCAGTTTTTCTCCTCCCTCATCTCTGTTGCCCTACCACTCAATCAGTCATCTTCCCTGTGATAATAACTGTACTCCTGGGTTTATCTATATCCTTGGACTCTCGCCTTGGGAAGAGATATAGCTGCCTGACTATACTATAACATACATGGGTGTATACAAACTGCCATGGGTGGAGGTGGGAAAGCACATATGCTCACAGTGGACCGCCTGGCTCCACCCTGTCGTCGTGCTATGGGTGGGGGCGGGTCCAGTCCATGAGGTGCCCTGAGTGGGACCCTCAGTGCAGCAGCCGCAGGGCCCACAGCGGAGCAGCCATGGGGCCCTCAGTGGAGCAGCTGTGGGGCATGCACCCCCATCGGGGCGCCCTCTGTGACCCTTTTGGCTCTGTCCTGTTGCCTTGATGCCAGAGGCCCTTTCTTCTCCTCCCACCTCCTCCTGATCTCCAGCATTACCGTTCCCCACCCCTTGCAGCTGGGCAATGGGTCTCAGAAGCTGAAGCTGTGAATGCTGAAACGAGGGCATGGGCCAAGGGTGTGCTTGGAGCAGTGGCTTCCTCTTTCTCCATCTCTTCTCCCTCCGACTGTGCCACGGCGGCCCTCTGATCTTTTCCTCCAGGAGAGGTTTCGCTTGGTCTTTCCGAGGGTTTCAGTTCCCACTTCAGATCCTTCTTGGGTTCAGGGTACACACCTCTCTCCTTTCTGTCTTCATATGTTGCTATATTCCTATGTCTGAGTGGCATTCCTCCGGAAGGTTCTCTCTCTGCTGCCTGCCTGGTCACCATCTTCCCGGAAGTTGATTCCAATTAATCTTATATGAGCTTTTCCTGTATTGTCTAGCAGCTACTGAATTGATTTTTCATGTTTCTCTGCTATTTTTAAGGCATTTCTCATTAGCTGATCACCAACCACAGCCCTGTCTTCTTGGTATGATACTCTGTCTTCACATTGGTCAATCCTGCTGTGTATACTTTCAACAGTTTTTAATCTCTTGTATTAGTTCTTCCCTGTGTTAGACATTCCTGGTTTGTATGGCTTTCTTTAGCTCCTTTATTTTTTATTACATTAGGTCCCCAGCTTACAAGTTCCATTCTGGGAAAACATTTATACATCAGATTCATCTGTGAATCCAGCAAAATGAGTGTAATACACTTTTGACACAAATATACAATGTATATTGCTTTGTGCTTCCTAGCAATCCTTTCCATATCACCAGTGCTTTTCTTCTGGATTCTGGTGATTCTGTGTTCTGATTAAGCACTGGACTACTGTACACTATTACACTATACAGTAACCACACATCAGCATACCTGTAACTATGTCCAGCAGACACATGAGCCACTTCTTTGATTTGTTCCCATCTGTTTGCTATGTTTGTAATTCCAGGTCCATTTGTATCTGTGAACATTTACAACATGAATGTTCATAAGTCAGGTACTTACTGTGATATCTTTTCTAGACTCACTAGTCATTTTTTATTATGGCCATTAACTCTTTAATTATCTCTGCAATTATTTCTGCTTTGATTGCCAGCTGTCTTATAGATCTATTTAGTTGCCTTGACTGCTGCCATTTCAGATATTTCAGCTGTGTGGCTTTTGATTTCTTCCCACCTGATGCCTCCTAGATTTACTTTGGGGGAGTTGGGAGCTCATGGGGGCATTTTGCTTTCATATTATCTTATTTTTGTTTATTTTTTTCTGTGTGGATACTTCAAAATTGCTTAATGGTGGGTAATATTATTGCTAGTTTTAAAACTTCTTTAGGTATTAACTAATTTTCAGAGATGTCCTATAGGCAAAGTTAGCTACTGGCCTTTGGATCCATCCCAGGATCTAACCATCTCCATTTATTGGGGTGTAGATTTATAGCCTTTATGGTCCAGTGATCAGTTCTTTGATAATGGGCTGCAGTATTGTATTGAATCCAGATCAATCTAAATATTAAATAATACAGAGAAAACTAATTGATAGCAACAATTAAGCTTCCTTGACTAAAGTAGTAAAATCAGCTACAAGAGTATCAAATACAAACTGGAAAATGACAAATTATAACTATCACTGAACCCCCTTTAACTATAGGACAAAGAGCTGTAGTTATAGTACAAACTCTAAAACAACCAGATATTGATATACAGTATCTATCCAATAGAGCAATTTTACCTCCATTCATAACAGAACAGTGTTTAACCATAGTTAGATAAAATTAACTATGTACAGATTCATCAGAGTAAGTGGCCACCCTAGTACAATAGGTATTGGCATGGGAACATGGAGTAAAACATAGCCTTTGAAAACGTCAAGCAATGGAAGATGGAAAGAAGATAGTAAAACTGATATAAAATATCCTATTAAGGAGTAAAAGAAAATTAATAGTATTATATAACAGCAATAGAGAAAACCAACAAGGAAATGAAAAAATAATAAAGAGATTAAAGGAGAGGGGAGAAAAGTTACAATAATAAAAAAATTGAAAGAGAAACAGCAAGAAAAAAAGAGAAGGGGGAAGCTGTTAAATGAATTAAAGTAATATAAAAAGAAAATGGATGCTAGAACTACAAACTGCACCAAAAAGAATAATTTTTTTAAAAATTACCAAGAGAAGAGAAAAAAATTAGGTAGGGGAGGAGATTAGGTAAGGTACAGAAGTGTCAAAGGAATAATACGGGAATAATAGTGGGTTCATAAAAGAGAAACTAAGAGTAACTGAAAGAAAGGGCAGAACACAGCAAATTAGAAACTTGGGGAGAAGTAATATACTGTTAATATTTGTTCTGAAAAAGAATTAAGAAATAAAATTGCTGTGGGATCTTGAGGTGGGAAAAGAAGATAGGGAAATGGGAAGAGGGAAAGAACCTAGATAAAAACAAACAAAAACCAAACCAACAAACAGAAAAATCCTTTTAAAATGCCAAGAAAAACATAATAATACAATACAAAAAAAATCCAAACTTCAGCAGATGTGTGGGAGGAGTTCAATTTAAACACTCCCGAGAGAATGCACATGGGATTTACGTATAACCACTCTGCCAGGAAACCTGGGAGAAGGCAGTGACTGGGTGTAGCTGGGTCCTCACTCTCAGAAGTCTGCAGTTTCTTTGGATTGTTTGTGCCTACTGCTGGAGTCTGGACACCCTTTTGCTCTGCTCAGGATGTGGATATGTATGGCCAGCCTTCTGTGAGCACTAGTGTAGGTGCTACAAGGGAAAGCAGTGGCTTCAATTCCATCTTAACTGCTGTGCCAGTGTCCACGAGTCTGCGCAACTCCCTATGCAGTCTGGCCACTGGTTACCCCGCCCCATGCCCTTCACAGATGAGCAAATGCTCTTGTGAATGGGATGGAGTGCTGGGGAGTACCAACAGGAGGAGACAGCTGAGTTCAAGGAGCCATAGTCAGGCAGGAACAAGACCCCTAAGGGGCTTAAACTAAAGGAATAGGCCCTGCCCCACAGCCGGAGGCCAGGCTCAGCCTCGATTGCTCTAGATCTGAGAGTCGTGAACTGGTGCCTTTGCCCTGATGCTGCTGCCTGCTGGTGCCTGCAGCCAGCATGGACTATCTTCTTTATGTATCATTATGAGCACATACACGTCTTGACTTGGACACTGCCCTGAAGCCTTATATCCCAGAAGAAAACCACATGTTCAAAAACAAAAGGAAATTTCCTGTTTGTTGGTTGGTTGGTTTTGGTTTTGGTTTGTGGTTGTTGCTATTTGTTTGTTTTAGTTGTGTAAGTTTTTAGTCTCCATTGTTTTTAAGTTTGGGGTTTTCCTTTTTTTTTTTTTTTCTTCTATCCTGATTTCCTCTTCCAAGGGCCTTTGAGAATATTCCTTTGATCTTTATACTTGTTTCTAATCTCTTTTCTCTTACTTATTTTTTTTTCCTTTCCTCCTGTCAAATTTACTCCTTGTAATCTTTCTTATTTTTATGTCATATAATAACTTCTTCTTTTCCTTTTTCTTTTATTTTCTATTTCTCATCAGTTCTTTCTCTTGCTTTTACCTAATTCTATATATATCCTTCTACCCCCCAGTTAGGTTCCTTATACCACTTCTCTCTCCTCTTTCTCTTATCACATAGTTTAAGATTTCCAATTTTCCATCTTGCATACCCCATTCCCAAACCCTATGTCTTCAATAGTAAAACCACAAACATTTGTCAATATTTTGATAGTTAACTCTGTAAAATTACTGCTGAATTATTTTCTACCACTAGTAGAGATATAGTTGTAGCATTTAGTACATGTTAGCTGCAAGACAATACCCGAGTTGTATTCATGTTTACACCATAATTACAGATTTATTCCCTAGGGTTAAAGGTGGGGTACACAAATGATTCTTATGGGATGTTGTGGTGGATTGACAACTGGTGGTCAACTTGCAACACCCAGCTGAATTTAATAGATGTGGTGCTGGGTGTGGGAGGCCACCAGAGGATTGTTGCCAGCAACCTAAGAGGCAGAACTGGAGAAGAAGAAAGTAGGCTGTTGGGAGCTGATAAAGCTGTTGAGGGCCTATTTGAGGTGGAGAGAAGCTGTAAGGAGCTGTTGGTTTTCTTGAAGGAGCTTGTCATCCTGGCTTTCCTGATGAACTTAGTTGTTTTCATCCTCCAAGAAGCTTGGAACTTGTTGGCACTGAGAATAGCTTTGGTTTACTTTGGGGAAACTCTGGTCCTCGCTTTGAGCATTACTTCCTGGCTCCAGAGGGGAAGATAATGCACTGCTCAGTCTCCTTGCAAAGCTTGCTGTGTTGGCTTTCATAATGGGAACTCAGCCATCTTCATGATCAGAGGAGCTTAGGACCTCACTGTTGCTAAGAATGGCTGTGGTACTTTTCAGGGGAGCTTTGGTTCTTACTTTGAGCATCACTTCCAGGCTCCAGTGTAGCTCCCTCAGCCTGCGAGCACAGATCCTTCATCCCGCTGGTACAGACTTTCTAGATTCCACCACTGACCTTTGGGCCTTCCTACTGCAGATTCATGAAATAGGCCTACATGAGACATTGTTATGGGCTCTAGGTCTTCAGCTGAACCGACGCAGGACATTATCATGGGATGGAGGATCTCAGCTAGATTCTTTGATCTTTAGTGTGTGGACAGATTCCCTGCACACTCCTGTATATGATTGTACTGGTTACTTTTCTCTCGCTGCCAAGACAAAATACCCAGTGCCCAAAATTAAGGAAGGAAAGGTTTATTTAGCTCATAGTTTGTGGAGGTTTCATTCCATACTCAGTTGGCTCCAAGGCAGAATGCTACATAGCAGAGGGAAACATCTCATGGTGGTGGAACATAGCAAAAGCAGCAAGAACAAAACGGAGGAGCCCCGAAGGCAAGGCTTTTTCCCTCCCTTACATTGTATGCAAACTATCTGCCCCAGGGTGGATGTAGCCCTCATACATATAATTTCAACAATGAACCATGAATCAATCATGAACCTTAGAAGCCCGCCCCATGACTGCATGAGGCTTTGGGGGTGGGCATTCATGTACAAACCATAACAATGATTCTTTGGGTGCTTATTATGATATGTGTCCTGCATTATATTGTTTCTCCTAATCATCATCCCCCAAACCAATACAGGTGTTAATATCCAATTGTTCTTGAATAATACTTTTATAGCTGACTCACTTGATATTACCAGGGTTGCATAATTATTGCTATTGTTCTGTAAGACAACTGTCAATATCCTTTGTGACATTAACAATACTAGAGAACACTCCAAAAAAACTTGGTTGTTGGGCTAACACTGCATCTTTTCCTTCCAAATTAACTAACATGGTCAGAGTTTGGGCTGTTGTGAAGGACTATAGTTGCCCAAAATATATCACTGAAAAGCAGCTACAGAGATCTCTATGCTACCAACAACTTTAGCACACACACAAAAAAAGCAATGAAACGTAAGAAGACAAGGCAACAAATCCCTCCCAACTCCACTGAAGCCAGTGTTTTCACAGAAATGAAAAAGGTAACAAAGACAGAAAGAAAAAACAAGATAGACATTCCCTTGGTCAATCTTACCAAAATAAGGAAAGAAAGAACCCAAATCAATGCAAATGAAAAAGGTGAAATCACAAAGCCTTCTGCTAAATTCTGAAGGATCATCAGTAACTTCTTTGAGAACCAGTGTTCAAATAAAATGGAACATTCAGGAGAAATGGATATCTTCCTAGATATATATGAACTACCAAAGCTGAACGAAAAAGATGCAAAAATCCTGAATAATCCAATATCAGTCCATGAAAAGAAATACTTAAAAAAAGCTGCTAACCAAGAGAAGTCCAGATAGCAATGGATTCATTGCGGAATTTTTCAAGAACTTTAGAGATGATCAAACACCAACCCTCCTCAAACTCCTTAGTGAAACCAAAAGCAAAGCATTCCTCTCAAGGTCATTTCTGAAAGAAGTATTTCCTTGATTCCAAAACAAGAAAAGTACCCAACCAAAAAAGAGAGAGAGAAAGAACTATAGGATAATCTCTTTAATGAACATAGATTCAAAAATCTCCAATAAAATACTAGCAAACAGAATGCAACAAAATACCAAACAGATCATACATCACAACTGAATAGGATTTATTCCAGGGATGAATGAATGATGGAACATATGAAAATCAATAAATATAATACAATATACGTAATTGATTGATTGTGTCAATTTTAGAGGTTTAAAAGCTTACATAAATTGGCTCAGTAGTTCTACACCCTGGAGTGTACGGGGCCTCACCTGGGGCAGCTCACCACCTAGGCAGTGTAAAGGGAGAATAAAAAAGGATGAGCTGGCTTCTGTTCATCAATAGGAGCTCCAGTATTGACCTTCAGTTTGGAAACAGTCTTCTGGCTTCTAATGCAGATTCTTTGGCTACCACCTCAGATCCTTCAACTTTCTGGTGTACACTCTTTGGCCATCCATCACAGACCCACACACGACACTGCAGTGAGCTCCGGACCTTGGACTGACACCTTCAGTCTCCAGTGTGTAGACATCCTTAGCATACTTCCGCATCCAATTCTCTGGTTGGTCGTTGTAAGCCAATCTTATAATTTCTTATACATTTGTATACCCTGTGTAATATCTGTTTTTCTAGTAAAACACTGGCAGATAGAGCTTTTGGTACCAGGAGTTGCTCTAGAGAAACAGAAATATAATAATAAAGTTCTTTAATGGCTTTAGGCATGCCTGGAGTCTTCTCTATAATATGATGAGACCTAAAGATGCCATGGTCTCTCCTTCTAATTCCATAGGGAATGCTCATAATCCTTGGAGTGAACTATTTAAACTAATATGCTATGTGGATCTTTTTGATTATCCTAATTCACCACTTGTGCGACGTCAAGAATTTAGCTACTTCATACATGAAAGTTTTGAATATCGCCAGCAGAGTAGTAAACATAATGATACTGACTGGTTTCAGCATCCCTGGACAAGCCAGTGAAGGAAAATGATGAACTAAAAACATCCATAGGAAGTCTAAAATCTTTTGGCTGTGAGGATAAATTAATAAAGGAAAACATGGAGCTTAAAGATTCAAATTCCTAGCTCCAGAAAAAGATAAGAAATTTAAAATTTTTTAAGTGTGTCCTGAAAGAAAATCTCTTTTTGTCACAAACCGGAGATTGTAGAAACCCAAACACAGGCCTTATAATTTGATCATCTGAACTACAACCGAAGTTCAATGCTCAACCTCAAAGGATATCTGAAGCAAAAAATTAAAGCATTGATTCGAAAAGAATGGAATCCCATAAGCAGAGATGCAGGCGTATAGGAGGATCCTGAGGACACTGAGAAGCAGTTTCTAGATGCTAATGAGATTCTTTTGCCAGAGGAAGAGTTCTCCACGCCCAGTGGGAGAGGCCTCCTGCCTCCATCCCCTGAGGTGCTGGCCTCTCCTAGTATACCTGAGGAAACCAATCCTGTACTGATGAAGGAAGACAGCACCGGCACTCTCCAGAACCCACCTTCACCATCCATTTTTGCCTCTAGGCCAAAAACCAGGCTCAAATCACAGAAGGCTCCTAAGGGTGAGGCGCATAGTGTGGGATCTATGAGGAAGGCTGCTATGCTCCTAAAGAACTTCTTGAGTTTTCTAACGCTTATAGCAGAGGCTGAGTGAGCAAGCATGGGAATGGGTTTTATGGGTGTGGCATAACGGTGGCAAAAATATACACCCGGCTCAGGTTGAGTTTCTTGGTATGAACCCATTAAGCAGAGTTTCTGAATTAAATCTTGCTGTTTGTAGAGTAAAACAGTTAATAGTTGATGTGGCTGGTTGGCAGAAGTATGGATGTAAATAAGGCCCACTGTGAATGAGTCAGAGATGCCCAGTAGTCCATGCTTTACTGTTGAGGAGGGGATGCAGAGGCTTAGGAAAGTGGGAATGCTGGAGTCGATCATCATGTTGAAGCTAATGCTCCCCACTGACAGGATCCAGAAAATGTGCCCTTCACTAGCACCTTGAGAAACAGACTCAGGGAAGCACCATCATCCCTGAAGAGCCCTGCCATTGCTCTTGTCTCTATGCCAGACCTTACAGTGGGGATCAGAGTTACTCAACTGGGAAATTTAAGGGCAATGGGCTTGATTGGATCTTGGAGTGGTAGAGGTGAAGAGGCAGCATTTAATCACCAAAGGCAGGATCCACATACTCACCACGATGGACGGCAGAAGCAGAACAGTGACCAGAATAATGTGACAGTGTAGAACTACGACACTGGCTTATCAGCCATAGTGTTTCCAAAAGTGAAATAGAGGGAAGGCCTACAATTTTTACTGGACTTATGTGACTGAAAAAATTTAAGGGCAAATAAACAGAAACATACTTAAAATCATGCTAACAGGGAATCATTGCCCTTTACCAGTTCCTGGATTTGAGCCAGTTTACAGACCTAGAACAACCTGAATGAAGGGGAGGCCAGGTCCCCTTGGGGAAGAATCCTGATGCACCAAAAATGTACACAGCCAGTGTTTCTCCCATCCTTCCCCAGAGGAACCTAACATCTTTTGCATGAGTGACAAATCATTTGGGAAAAGGAAGTGGTAAGACATTTAAGGGACTACTGGACACTGGTTCTGAACTAACGCTGATTCCAGCTGATCTAAAACATCATTGTGGCCCTCCAGTAAGTATAGGAGTCTCTGGAGGTTAGATAATCAATGGAGTTTTAGCAAAGATCTAATTCACAGTGGGTCTAACAGGTCTTTGAGTCCATCTTATAGTCATTTCCTCTGTTCCAGAATGCATATTTGGGACAAATGTACGTAATACTTTCAGAATCCTCACGTTGATTTCCTAACCTGTAATGTGAGGGCTATTATGGTTGGGAAAGCCAAATGGAAGCCATGAGAGGTACCTTTGCCTCATAAAATAGTAAACCAAGAGCAGTACCACATTTCTAGACGGTTTGCGGAGATTAGTGCTACCATCAAGGACTGCAAGGATGCAGGTGTTGTGGTACCCATCATACCTCCGTTTAATGCTCCCATTTGGCCTGTGCAGAAGAGAGATGAGCTGAATCAAGTTAGTGACTCTGGGCTGTACTGTCAGATTGCAGCTGTACTATCAGATTTGGTTTCCTTGCTTGAGCAGATTAACACATCTCCTAGTGCTTGGTATATAGCTATTGATTCGGCAAAAGCCTTCTTTTCCATACCTATCTAGAAAGACTATCAAAATCAATTTGCTTTCAGTTGACAAGGTCAGCAATATACCTTCATGGTCCTACCTCAGGTCTATATTACCTCTCCAAGCCTGTGTCACAACTTAATTGGTATGTGTTTTGGTTTGTGTCTGGACGTCTCTCCCACAGCCTCACGCAGTTGTGGCGGGTGAGTTTTTCAGATGTTTCAGAGGCCACTGAATCTACAGTTTGTGATTGGTTCACGATTCACTGCTAAGTTTAACAGTGAGAATGTGACACCCACCCTAGGGCACCAGCCTGCATAAACTATAAGCTACAGAAAAAGTCTCTGTCCCTCTCTCTCTCTCTATCCTCTCTCTCTGCTGTCTTCCACCTCCAAGAATTGTTTCCCCTCTACCACAAGCCACCTTGCCATGGACACAGCCAATTATGGGCTGAAACCTCTACAAACTGTGAGCTAAGTAAACCTTCCTGCCTTTAATTTGGGGTGTTCGATATTTTGTCTCACCAAAGAGAAAAGTAAGTAAAACAGTAGGGATTTTGATCACCTTTTCCTCCAACAACTGAGCCCCCAGTGTGGCACTATCCCCCAGAGAGATTAATCTGTAAGCTGGTGGCAGTTTGATTATAGTGGACCACTTCCATCATGGAAGGGACTGCACTTTGTCCTCACTGGCATAGATACATATTTTGGATATGAACTTGCATTCCCTGCACATAATGCTTCTGACAAAACTACCATCTGTGGACTCACAGAATGCCTTATCCACTGTCAGGAAATTCCACATAGCATTGCCTCTGACCAAGGAACTTATTTCGTGGCCAAAGAAGTGAGGCAATGGGCTTGTTCTCGTGGAATTCACCGGTCTTACCGTGTTCCTCATCGGAAGCAGCTGCATTGATAGAAAGGTGAAATGGTCTTTTGAAGACACATTTACAGTGTCAGCTAGGTGGCAGTACCTTGTAGCGCTGGGGCAAGGTTCTTCAAAAGGTTGCATATATATACGCCATACGGTACTATGTCTCCCATAGCCAGAATTCATGAAATCCAGGAATCAAGGGGTGGAACTAGGAATGGCACCACTCACTATTACCCCCAGTGACCCATTAGCAAACGTTTTGCTTCCTGTTCCCACAGTGTTATGTTCTGCTGGCCTAGCACTCTTAGTTCCAGAGGGAGAAAGGCTTGTACTAGGAAGCACAACAATGATACCATTGAACTAGAAGGTAAGCCTTCCCCTGGTCATTGTGGTCTCCTCATGCCTCTGAAGAAACAAGCTAAAAAGGGAGTACAGAGTTGTCAGGCATGGTTGACCCAGATTATCAAAGGAAATTTGTACTACTACTCTACAATGAGGGAAAGGAAGAATATATGTGGAATGTAGGTGGTCCCTTAGGGAAAATCTTAGTATTTCCAGGCAGTGTTATTAAAGTCAATGAGAAACTACAACAATCTAACCCAGACGAGAATCACAAATGTTCCTCAGCCTTCAAGAATGAAGGTATGGGTAACTACCAGAGCAAGAACCAAGACCTGCTGAGGTGCTTACTGAAGAACAATGGAACACAAAATGAGTAGTGGTAGAAGACAGTTCTAAATACCAGCTACAACCCCATGATCGGCTACAGAAAAGAGGATTGTAATTGCATTATTTCTCTCCTTATATGTTCCTAATGTACTGTAATGTTTATAAAGTTGATATTGGTTCTGAAGGAGTGTTAAACCTATAACATTCAAGTCATGAAATTATAAAAGTAATCATCATCCAAAGAAAACTTACCTTCTATTCTGGGGAGGGAATTAGCACATTTCCATTTGTACACAGTACAGTTTAACATGTTGAGTGTGTCTTTGGATCTGAAGATTGGTTTAAAGAAATATGTCTAGTTGCCAAGTTCAGAAGGGTGGATTGTCATGGTTGATTGATTTTTGTCAATTTGAGTAATTTAGAAATTATCTAAACTGGCTCAGCAGTTCTACACCCTAGGGCATAGAGGGCCCACCCAACAGTGGCTCATTGCCGAGGTGGTATAAAGGGGAAATAAGTAAGGAAACACTTGCTTCTGTTCTACACAAAAGTTTCAGTCTTCCTCCTCAGTTTTGGCATAGTCTCTTGGCTTCCAGTAAAGACTCTTCAGCTTCAACCTCAGCTCTTTCAGCCTTGTGGCATAGACTCTTCAGCCTTCTGTTACAGACTCCTCAGCCTCCTGATATGGACTTGCATGGGACACTGCAGTGAGCTCCAGACCTTGGACTTAAACCCTGAGTCTCCTGTGTACGGACACCCTCTGCATGCTTCCTCATCCAACTCTGTGGCTGATCATCATAATCCGATCTTAGAGTTTCTTATACCTTTGTGTATCTTGTATTATATCTGTTTCTCTAGTAAAACACTGACTGATGCACCATATAAACAGAAGCAAGGACAAAATCACATGACCATCTCAACAGATGCAGAGAAAGTATTTGACAAAATCCACATTCATTCATGAATTTAAAAAAAAAAATAGGTATAGAAGATATTTCCCTAAATGTGATAAAAGCCATCTATGACCAGCCAATGGCTAATATCATGCAAAATGAAGAGAAGCAGAAAGCTTTCCCTCTAAAATCAGAAACAGGACAAAGATGTCTACATTCACCACTATTGTTCAATATAGTGCTTGAATAATTAGAAAAAAAGAAATAAAACAGATATAGATAGGAAAGGAAGAAGCTCACTTATTATTTGCAGATGACATGGTCCTCTACAGCCCTCCAAAACTTCAAAAGACTATAATTGATAATCAAAATTCAGTAGCACAGCAGGATATAAAATCAACACTCAAAAATCAATAGCGTTCCTGTACACCAATAATAAACTCACCAAGAGAGAAATTAGAGAAACAACACCTTTCACAATAGCATCAAGAAAAAGGAAATACTTATAAAGTAACCTGACCAAGGAAGTGAACAAACCCTAGAATGAAAACTACTGTACTGTCACAAAAGATATCATAAAGGACATTAGAAAATTGAAAGATAAGCCCTACCTCTATAAGCAAAACCAATATAGTCAAAATGGTCATACTTCTAAAACTTGTAAAGATTTAGAACTAGACAAAAACAATCCTAAAGTTCATATAAAACCAGAAGAGACTTAGAGAGCTAAAGCAATTTTGGGTAACATGGACAAGGCAGGGGCATCACAATCTTGGACTTTAATTTATACTACAAAGCTACACTGATCAAAACAGAATGGTGTAGGGGAAAAATGGACTTGTGGATCAGTGGAACAGGATAGTGGATGCAAGAAAAACTCCAGGAAACTCAGTCACTTCATCTTTGACAAAGGAGCCAAATAATTTCCCTGAAGGAAACTAGCCGTTTTAACAAATGTTACTGGAAAACTGCCTTTCCACATGCCAAATATTAAACCTAGACTCATATCTCCCACCATGCACTAAACTGAAATAAAAATAGATCAAAAAATCTAAATATTAAAACAGAAACAGTCTGCTAGAAACAAAATAGGTAAAACTCTTAAAAACTTATGTGTAGGTAAAGATTTTCTGAACAGACCTCTTTTCAACAAGAATTAATACCAAAATTCAACAAATGGGGGTCACATAAAATTAAGCTTCTGCATAGCAAAGAAAGACATCAACAAAATGGTGACAAATATTCTAAATGAGAAAAAACATTTGCCAACTATGCCTCAAAGAACTAATATGTAGAATATATAAAGAACTCAAAGCAATCAGACTCCCAATTGAAAAATGAACACCTGAAATGAATAGACAGTTCTCATATGAAGAAATACAAATAGTCAATTCGTACATGAGAAAAGGTTCTAGCTATTTGAGAAATGCAAATTAAAACAATGTGAGTGTTCATCTCAGCCCAGAAAGAATGGCAGCCATCAAGAAATCAATCAACGTCAAATGCTGCTGAGGCTGTGGGGAGAAAGGAGTCCTTCTTTATTGTTGGTAGAAGTGTAGACCACTACAACCAATACGGAAACCAGTATGGAGATTCCTCATAAAACTAAAATTAGAAATTCCATTTGACCAGCTAGTCTCCTTCTAGGTATCTTCCCAAAATAATTAAAGTTATCATATCACAATAATATATGCCTATCCATGTTTATAGCAGCACAATTTATAATAGCTAAATCTTGGGAGAGGCCTACAAGCCCATCAACAGATAAATGGATAAAGAAAATATGGTACTTATACACAATGGAGTACTACTCTGTTGCAAAGAAGGATAAACTGGAGTCATTTTGCAGGAAAATGGATACACCCTGAGACCATAATGTAAAATGAGTAAATCAGACACACAAGCTTAAGTATTGCATTGTTTTTTCTATGACAAATTCAATATGTAAATTAAATTGAGAATAAAAGACAGACCATAGAGAAAACCAGAAAAATATTAGTAAATCTAAAAGTGTACCTTGATTTAGTATAACTGTTTTATGGGTCTTACCTCTTTTTGGCTTGTTAGTCTGTTAATCTGTATTTATAACAATTAACTTGATAAAGACTTGCAAAATAAATAAATCTAAAAAAACAAAGATGAGAGACACTGTAATAAAAGAAATTGAAATGGTTTTAAACTGTACAAATAAATTAAGCCATTAAGCCAATAATTGTGGGAAAGCCCTTTGGGGAGAAATGTTACATTGCCAGTGAGCCCACATCCTATATTTAAAGTTTCTTTTTTAAACTATTTAGTCCTGGGTTTAGTGAAGATCCAGAAAGGGTATCACCAAGGTAGATGAATGAATGAAAGCAGGGGTGACCATAATCATGGCTACACACCCTTATGTATTATGAAAACTTAGTCATAGATCCTCTGTTTCTCCTTATTAAGAAAACTAAGCTTCCCAGAGGAGAAACATTCCATAAATTTTACTGTTCAAGAATTGCTGTGTTCATTAGGAGGAGCTTAATTATGGTCATCTTTTTAAAAAAAAATCAAAGTCTTGTCAAAGATTTCATAATAATGAATGTTTCTCATTAAAAATTAATGAACAAGTGGCTTATTCTGAAAGAATGAAGTATGTGGAAGATCATAATTTTCCTTTCTTCTCCAAAATAATTAATATTCATGCAAATTAGTTCCAAATTATGGCAGTTTAGATAGTTACTTAGTACTATGGATTGTGGATTTGTGGATTACCATAGAAAGTGATTATATTGGTCAGCACAGGCTAGATACGCTTTGATAAACAAACCTTGAAATCTCAATGGTTTAGTAAAACAATGGATTCTTTCTTGCTTATGTGAAAAAACATCATATGTCAGAGTGTGCCTAAAAGCTGCTTTCCCCTCTCCAGTGACTCTGCAAACTTCTGCTTCCCTTTTGAACTCTCCCATTTCAATTTCCAGGATCACTCAGTACAAAGAATGGCAGAAAGTTGTCATTATATGCTTTGTAGATAGGAACTGCTGGGGTTATTTGCGTAACATAGGAGAAGGGAGAAAGAAGAACCTTCCCAAACACAGCCCCAAACAGCTCTGTGTCTTGAAACAACAGGAAATGAATGATAGGTCCCACTGTACCCACGTGACTGTCCGGGTACTATCACCGCTCACAACCTAAAGTGGAGCAAACCGCCAGAACAAAATATCTTTCCTAAGGAAATCCATCTCATGAAGAAAACACATGGAAGGAGCTGCTTCTCGAGGGTGGATACAGACATCACCAGCAAAGCCCCGCTCTTCCACTGGATGTACAGTTCTGTGGAAGTCAAGGAGTGCCCCGTTTTGTCCAAATCAATGAGGTACAAAGAGTGCCTGGACTGGAAAGGAAAAGATCTTCATTCAGAAGATTTGTTTCAGAATACATACAACTGAACCTCACTTTCTTCTTCATTCCCAGACTAAAATAGCAAATAAAGTACCAAGCTAACTAAAAGCATATTTTAACAGCATTTATCTAGCATTGATTGGCTGAGGCCACTTACAGTGAAGGATGGAATAGTTAATACAAGTGCCGGCCATCTCCAAAAGGAGGTGACCTCAAGGTTATACACTTGCAGCTAGCAGTAATTTATTTAGCTGAAAGCGAATATGTTCTCAATTAGTTTCGTAGCATTATAATAACACAAGTGGGATTTATATTTATTTATGTCATGGCAGCAAGGATTAGTTCTTGGATTCTTTTGCCTATGTTCAGTACTGCAGTTCATGATTCCTCCCAGTAAAGGCTGGGAGGTTTCTTTGTGTTGATTAATAGGGGCTGATCCATGGTGACAGATAATATCCTCGTCCCACAATAGGCAGGATTGGAGCAGAGATGGCCCAAACGCTAGAAGACAGAGTCATCTGGTGGGTTCCACTCTAGAGACCTGCTCTTCTCCCAATATAGACCCATCAGGATCTTATATTTGCCCTATATGTTGATAATTAACATAAAGACACACCACCACTGCTTCAGAATTTATTACAGGATTTACCATACTGGAATTCATGTTTTGCATGCATCAACTCCTCTAATCTGCTATTCAGGAAAATGGTTATTCATGATGCTCTAACCTAGAATTTGAATTCCTGTCTTGAGCTGAAGGCCAGCCTGAGCTGCACAGTGAAACCCTGTCTCAAAAAGACACACACACACAAAATTATACTTGAATTCCTGTCTTTATTTAGACAGAATAATGAAAGCATCTTTACCATTCCTTGGTGTGAAGAGCTGTTTACCGACTCCACCCACTCATATCTCTGTGAATTTTTCACCCTTGGCACACAAACCAAGCTTGCAATCAGTAATTCTATATGACAAATATAATCATTATTAGCATTGTCATTTGCAGACATGCACCACGTAATGATACTTTGGTCAATAACAGATCACACATACAACAGTGATCCCACAGGTTAATAGACGCTAACGATATTGTAGTCATTTTAGTTCACACAAGCACATTCTGTGAGATTCATCTGAGGCTGAAAGCGCCAAAAAAGGCATTTCTCAAAACGTGTCCCTGTCTCCAAGCAACATATGACTGTATTGTCAGTGGGAAGGTTGGTCAATGGTGAGAATCAGTGGCAGCTGGTCCAGAGCCCAGAACTCAGCTACCCGCTGAGGCTCACTGCAGTACAGTGGCCACGCCCTCTTGGGAGGAGCCTCCCCTTTCTAGCTAAATATAGCCTGTTTGCTAAATGTATATTTCTATCCAAAACTTTAAAGACTCCAAATAGGAAATCTGGCACCAACTAGTATTCTAGTTTACACTGTCATCTTCAAAACATGGTCTCTATTTAGATCGTCCAAGGAGGCCCCAGGGTCCATTCGTGCTACTGACAGAGAGAGGGTGATTCTCACCGGAGCATAAAAGACAAACTACAGGCAGCTGTCCTTCAGCTGAGAAACCAAAATGAACTCTCACCTCACAGTCAGCTCAGAGGCCGTCTGCTCTGCCATGCAGGCTTTCACCAGCTCAAATTCACAGTCCCTGTGAATAATAGGAAGGTCTTTACTTTTTGATCTCTTAAGCAACAGTCATGTAAGCGACCAAAACTGTGAAACATGCTGGAGATAAAAAGTGTCACCACGGCAAGAAGGGAGGTGCACAGGCATGTCCCCCAAAGCAAAGCACTCTTGCTACTAACTGACTTTTGTCTGATGTACTCCGGTGGCCCTGCAACTCGGAAAAACAGTTTCTTCAGCCATACCCCAGTGCTACTAGGGTCAGATAGAAGTTTATAGTTAAAGGTTGCATAACCAAATTTCAGTCATGGTTACAAACGTGCGTCTAGTCTCGGGAAACACCGTCCAGTGGACAGAAAACGGCTCCGGACACTCGCGGTTTGTTACAGACAATGTCTTCTTTCATTCTGTGTGTGACCTTGAGTTGCTTCTCATCTCATGTTTAGTTTTCTGTGACATGGGGACAGTGAGATTTGCTTATCAGGATTTGTTCCAGGGCTTAAAGAACAGATACGAGCTGCTCCCGGCTCGTACTCGGCGGCTGTGTGTTCCTTTTCTTCTCCTTTTCTCGCTGATCTAAGCGACAGGCAGCCTAAGAATATATATATACATATTTTAAGTTGAAAATGGAATTAATTATCTAAAATGAAGCTTCAAGGCTCTTAAGTGTGTGTCAGACTTTTACTTACTAGGCTCTATAATACCCTCTTCGTTCCTCTAAATGTAGCACCCGAGTTCAGAGTCAAAAGAACAATACAGGCCCTTTCTCAGAAAGAAACTATTACAACAGATGGACCTCAGTTGATAACAGGAAAAAAATAGCTGCACAGTAAATGGAAGCAGAAGAGACGGTATGTTATGCACTGAGAATAGTAAGAGCAAAGAAGGCAACCTTTTTGGAAGAAGGTGAAAAATTCTCCCCCACTTCGCTGTAAAATAAAAAGTATGTGGGATTGTGAGTGAATATACGTATGTACGGAGAACACACAAATCCTTTATTCCCTAATGCTATCATCTTCATGGACAGTAAGGGAGGAAGGGTTAACCATAGCCTGGCAGGCTCTAAACCTGAAATCCCAACCTTTCAAAAGGCTGAGACAGGAGGATCACAAGTTTAAGGCCAACTTGCACAATTTAATGAGACCCTGTATGGAAGCAAAACTTTGAAAAAGGGTGGCTCAGTGTCTAGCATGTGTGAGGACCTAGGTTCAATCCCAGGTACCGGGGGGAAAAGATTAATAGTAACTTACTACAGATTAAAACCTATCTCAATCCAATATTTAGTCAGGTTCTTCAGGTCTGACTCAGGATCTCTGTGATGACTAATCAATCTTTCAGAATGCTTTTCTTTTCTCCAGTTTGTTCCTTTCCAGCTCTCTGATACAGGATCCCCGTACTATACCACAAAAGAAAAGGTTTTGACTTTTTATGCAGTGTCTCCTTTCTCTTCTTGAGAAAACCAGACTTTGCAAGGTATCCAGTAAAACTCTAAAGACAGGTGAACTAGAAGCTATTTTGAATATCTCTCAACTGTTTCAGTCTCTTCTGCCTCTCTCAAATCACTGGGCCAAGGAAAAAATCCTTGCCTGAGCTAGCCATACTGTTTTCTTTTACAGAGCAACGTCTATTCCTCCTTGCTTTCCAAAAGTGCATGTGTTTCTGAGATGTAGGGACAGAACACACCAACCCACCAAACTAAGAGATCATTCAAAAATATCGTGCATGTTTCAAAACCATGCAAATAAAACAAAGTTCTGACATGGATGACTTCAGAGTATTTTTTAAAATTCCCCTTTCCATGCTACAGAGAGACTTTGGTCAAGTTTGCATCTTGGTTGCATTTTAGATAATCAGCCAATACACAAGATACTTTTACTCTCATTGTGTTATGCGTTTAACTCTAGAACAATATACAGAAACAGGCTAGTATTGCACAGAAACATTTTTTTTCTTTTTAGCAGTGGTAGGATTACCATGTAAAGTCCACACCTGATGCAGTGAAGATGATACCTACCATCTCAGTCCAATCCACACTAAATCTTTTTCCCAGCACCCAATTTATAATGTTTATGAGCCAAATCAAATGGACACATAGCACAAAACGTTATGCAAACAACTGTGGCCACTCAGAGTACAGCATTTTGGGGGAAGGTTTCCAGGAGAGAGAAGCTTTGGGATGCATGTAGCTCTGCAGCACCTGCGCTTTTAAGTCTGTAATCACGGTGATAACGGGGTGATTGGGAAAGCTCTGTGGAGCTCTGCGGAGCTCTGACTGTGGCGCTCACGGAGCTCCAGGTACATGAAGGGTTTGCCTAGGAAAAGAAGAAAAACGAGTCATGTCCTGCAGCTGTGTTAGAAGAGCCTGGGATAAATTTCCATTTTGATTTCAAGAACTTCATCAGCATGACAGGGCAGACATGAAAAGTCAACATAACTGAACCCCATCTAGGGATTTTCTCATAGCTTCTCTCCTCTGCTCTTCTGATCTGCTTTGACTCTGTAATAGACAGCGAGAGCAGAGGAAGGCACCTTTTTCGCTGGCCTTCTCACCCTCCCTCCAATTTTTCTATAATGAGCAGTGTTTGGGCAAGGCAAGGAATGTAAGAAAATAACGCTATTGTAAATGTTTCTAGCTCTTAGATTTTTGCTGAATGTATTTTTATAATGCAACCAGTGAGCCTGAAACTGATAAATCTGCAGAGAGGTTGCAATTGACCTTTTGGAAAAACAATCCAGTGTTTGGGAAATGTTTCTTTTCTAGTACTGCAAGTATGAATATTTCTACCTTTGCCAGCATTGCCCGGTTAAGGACTTTTAATGGTCTTGCCATGATTTGAGCTTGCTAGGTTACTGGGGAAAAAAACTGTCAAGAAATATCTACTATTCAAATACAGGATGTTTGTAAAAGTCTAGAATCTGGTGAATTATGTATAAAGCCATGAAGGACATCTCTAAACTGTAAGTAAAATAAAATAACATATCTTTGCAAAAGTCAGCAAATCTAATAAACCTTGCATAATATAATCCCAAATTTATACTTACAGGTGTGTATAATATATGAACATATTTAAAACACTAGAAAAATATATAGTAAAAAGTTAGCAGTGGTTGTCTCTGTAAGATGAGGTTCTGTGTCATTTATCTTCTTTTGTGTTTCAGTGATTTTGCCAGTGTTTCTAATTTCAGTGTGTGTTGCCTTTATGTTGTTAAAAGTTTAAAATTTTAAAAACTGGGGTAAAGGGGCTGGAAGTACAGCTCAGTGGGCTAAGAGCTTGCCGCTAAGCACTAAGGCCCTGAGTTCGATCCCCGGTCCCGGAAAAAAAAAAAAAAACTGGGGTAAAATGTACATCAACATTAGTGCTATGCAATGCAACATAGGTAAGCTATGGGCTACACACATTTAGCTAATTGAAATAAAGAGGCACATGTTTAAAAGATAAATTCCATATTTTAAGAATTTAGCGATGAAAGAAATGAAGGATAAAGAGGAGTAACAAGAAATATCACAGAACCACATACTTGTCTTTTAGGGCATTACTAGTGACCTCTGCACAATATTTTCTTCCAAAGATGGAGATCTCAGAGAAGAGAAAAAATGTGACAAAATGATTTCTTCACCTTTATTTTTGTTTTTGGATTCCCCTAAGTACCAAAAATCTTCTGGAAACACAATTACAGCTCCATAAATATTTGGCACTTGAAACATTATGTAGACTACATTCTTGAGAGGTAACCAGAAAGAGTAGCATGTATTTATGTGCTTATAAGATATTTTTAAATATAAAAGTGGGTTAATTCATGTGGTAACACAAGGAAATTATCACTTAGATTTCTAAAGATTAATATAAGGGAAGGTGCCTGTGCTTGCATATAACCAGTTCTGGGACAGCTTTTGTGTAACATGAGTGTGTTGATGGGGAATCACTGCAATAACGTATAGCAGCTGTTAGACCCAAGATCCTCCGTAAGAGTGGTGGAGAAACTGCAGCACACAGGATGCAATGGGCTGTTTGTATCATTCAAAGCTCTGAAAGGTTCACCATCACTGCTCTACAAGAGCAGTGATTGAATTACACAATTGAGTGACTATAGAAAGAACTCTGTCATGAAACTGAATGTGTTTGGTGCTTTCTCTATGGTTCAGACTGCTTATAGATTGTTTTTTCTGACATAATTTCTATGCCCTTACAAAATTCCTCATACACTTAACCTGTAGATGTGAACCCCACAAGATGAGGGTCCGTTGCCTGCTTCCCCTGTGAGGAAAATCACAAGTTCCCATAAACTCTAAAGACAGAATGTAATTTTACTGTTCTCTATTCTTTGTAGAATAGTTCTAAGACTTAAGTGTACATCATGACCCAAGCATGTCTGAGGCCCATTTGAAAGCTGTGCAGGACAACCAATAAGGACACAGGAATGCCAAATTTTGTGTATTCATGAAGGACATGCATGCCATCACAGAGCTCTGACTTTGTGTCTCATTGGCATATATTTCTCTTGCTTTCATTAAAATGACTTGCAGGCTATTATAAAGACAGAATTTTCATTCTGTAGCACTGGCTGGCAGATAAAGTTCTAACTGCCCCCCATACATACACCAGAAAACGCAACAGAAAACAAAAATACACGATAAAACACAAAACACTGCTTTTACTAAGCCATGTCTGAATTGTAAGAACGCCACAGAGCAGTTTCTTTGGAATGACAGTGTCACCAGCTACTTCAGTACACTTTTAATAAAAATTCTTCCACCTTGATCAATCCATGCTCTTCAATTTAGAGCTGAGATTAATTTTCCAAGACATATTATGGTACAATATTAACACTTGAAATCATCTTATAACTGCTTGCTTTCATATTTGGCATAACTATTGTACCACCTTAGAAACCACTTCTATTGACCTTTAGATTAAAAATATGTTGGATTATCATGATTGACACTTTTAAAATGACTCATTCTTGCCAAACACAGCATAACAACTTCTTAACATTCCCTTTTCTTTACAACTGCCTCTACTTTCATTATATGAAATATGGCTGTATTATACACTGCCTCTCGTTGCCTAACATGCCTTTTTTTTTTTTCAGAATTCAAGAAGATTTACATTTGGAGCTAAATGTTTCAGTGATTGCTCTGTTGGGTTTCATTATAGCAGTGTAGTTAATCAAAGCAAGTCTGGCCTTGCTGCCATGATTCATTGTATGGTTTTTTGAACTTAATCATTTACACAGAATGAATATACACATTATCACCAGGGCTGGATTTCTTTAACAGCCTGCATAACACAGTACTCTAAAGCCTTTGTCAACTGCTGGTTCCCAAGAACTTCACAGTTGCTAGCTTTTTTGTTAAGAAATTTCACTGATGAGCTTTTGGTTAGAAAAAAGGCAAAGAGGAAGCCCCTCAGTGGAGCCACAAAGAGCAGAGGAGATACCGGCTGACTCTGCTTATCTCCAAGTTGGGCTAACTGGTACTTTCATTTGTACATAATGTTTCTTTTCATAGTGTATGTGGCCTACACAACCATAATTAACAAGTAACCTTTCTTCACTCTCATTCCTAATCCCATCATAAATTCCTGGCTGTTGGCATTTGGGTCGGGTTTGGCAGACCTTAGATTTTAAGGACTGCCTAAGGGAACCACAGGATTGTTGTTTTTAAACTGAAGAAGCTAATTGTATAAGTATTAACATATGTGAACCAGGCCTAATAAGCCTTGTTTCTGGGCAACCAATGGTGATGCTCCTATGACAACAGATTCCTGGACAAAACAGGCAATTTGCATTTGATTTCAATGAGTGGAATGTGGAAGCCAGTTCTGGGCTCATAGAACTCAACTGTCGATTATCAGTAAATATAGAAGTTGTTGGTAAATATCTATTATTTAAAAATCAAAGTACACAAACTTTTAATTAAATAAATCACATTTTTAGAAGATCATATATACTTAAAACTCATCGCTTCCTAGGATGTTACTATAATTTGCTTCTCTCTCTCAGGTTGAAGTTACTTGTAAGCTGAAAAGATCATAGGATGACATGCCACACACTTCTCATCCTCCTCTACTTCAGGTGACGCCATGTTGTTCACCTACAGTAAGCCCTACGGTACATACATGGTAGACATCACAAGGGCTATGAGTCAGGACTTGATTCCTTGTTTTGTATCTTCCTTATGCATGGGGGAGGTGTACATGGCTCTTTACACCCTGTGGCTTGCATATCTCCAAGTTGGGTATCCATGGATTCAGCCAACCCCGTTGTATACCGTGTAGTTAGTTGTAACTACAAAGGTTGGGTCTATCCTGAACATGTGCAAACTTTTGTGCTTGTCATTATGCCGTAAACAAAACAGTGTGATAGCTGTTTATATAGCATTTACATGCATTAGGTGTAGCACATCATCTAGAGATGATTTAAGATACATGAGAAGACGTATGTAGGTTACATGCAAATCCAATGCTACATGCTACTTTCTACAAGGAACTGATGCATCTGTGGAGAATCCTGCCCTGGGAAGCCTCATCTATCAGAACTCTACATCTCAGAAAAGTTCAGTAAATGATTTGGCACCAGGATTCCACTACAGCATCAATGGACTTTGAAATACATTCTCTTAAGCTCATGTGTTCCATATCTACCCTTTGGTGGTCTTTCTTCCCGTGGATTCCTAAATGCTAAGAAACTCTCAGTGGCTTTAACTAGTGCTTGGTTGGTGTCCATGGTGTTCCCAGAGTACGGTACAATGTAAGTACAGTAAGTGCACATCTTTCCCCAAAGAATTACATATTCATTTACTAACACTTTGCTCTGCAGACTAGGAGTCCCACTGGAACAGCTCTATCCACGGCAGTGCTGTGGGTACTGGGCTCCCACATTCTCATTGCCTGTCTTCGGTACCGTGTCAGAACACACTAAAAAGTGTTTCTTAGAAAACATTTTATTGCTGTTCATAAAACTATCCCAGTGACTAGAATATACAAGGTGAAAGCCTCTCACTGCTCTTCTCCTACCGATTCCTTAAGAGTTATTCACATCCCACTAACTTTTTTCCTGACACCTCCTCAATTTCTCGTTTTGGTTTTCCAACATGCAACGCAAAGACAGGCTCCAGACCGAGAATATGAAAAGGACACAGTTATGCAGATGCCAAGGCCAGCTCAGGGGTGCCATCTTAGAATTTTCTTGGATGGCCGTGTTAAACATCTCTATAGGAAATCTAAAGTCACTCTTCAAGTACTGCACTGTTGATGTAGGATGAAAGAAATGTGTGGCTTACTATCTGAGAAACAGAGTCTATAATCTGGTAAAATTAGAGTGTGTGTTTCAGATTTCTTTAGTATTCTTTTTGAAGCTATGTGAACAAGAAGCAGAAAGTCACTGTGTGTGTATGTGATTGTGTGAGTTTAAACATCTTATCAGTTTTGTCTGATATGCAGATTTTGTTTGGAGGTAAGAATGAAAGAGACACACATTCTTTTATGGTGCATCCCCAGTGGGTTATTTCTCCCTGCCTTCTCCCAGAGTTCTCTAAACACTGATCCAAAGCCCTAACCTCCTAACACATCTCAGTGTTTTGTGCATTATTGGTATCATATGCAGCAAGAGTTACCTTCAGCTTTGCACACTAACACAGAAAGTCAGAGCTGTCTCACAGATGTGTCTATACGGCATGAAGATTGTTTCTTGAAAACCACATCTTTTGTGTGTGCACCATATCAGTATTTTGCAACTTTTTTACTTTAAAGATAATAAAAGAACCCAGGAAACACTACCATAATCAGTAATTTTGTCTACTTGGTAACTTCTGATGGAAAGAAAGCGACAAGTTCCTGCCTCACCGTTGATTAGAGATTGTCTCATGCATTTCAGTTAGATACAAACACTAACTTTTCATGAAGCTTTGTTACAAAATGCAAAAAGAAAAAGAAGACAAAATAGCAAAAAAACTGTTTCAGCAGTTATACAATATCTATGCAAAGTGATATCAAGGAAAGTAACAGTTATTTAACTGTAAAACCTAAAAATCAAAACACTGGCGACAAGCTGGGTTTGGGGACACACACCTATAATTCCAGCTGTGCAAGAGGGTAAAGCAGGAAGATCACAAATTCAAGGTCAGCCTTAGCTAGAACCTGTCCCAAAATAAAAAATAAACAAGTGAAAGGGACTGGGCGTGTGACTCAGCGGTAGAGTAGCGCTCTTTCAATCTTGAGGATTAAAGAACAAAACAAAAACAGAACAAAAAACCTGTAGACAACTAATCACAGTTTTGTCAGTTGTTAAGATTCGCTTTTTATCCTCTCTTATTAAGAGTGCACATGGATACATTTTCCTACTCAGCTGGACTGAGAAAAAAATACTGTGCAAGCAGTAAGTATGTGAGAACGCTCATCCACTGGCTAACATTAAAAGCTGTGGGATTCTACAAATTGACCCATTAGGCAGCTGCTCCCACCTAAAAATTTGTTCTACTAACACTAAAATGCGAGGTTATACCTCACATAGGTTTGGTAATGCTAAGCTCCTCTAGTATTTAAACGCAATATGTCAAACTTCCAATGTGGTAACATGAAGCCTAGGAACACAAGGGAGATGTCTGAACCACTGGCCTTCTGTGCTGTTTATAAAGGACAATTTCTAGTTCACCTATCTTGAGATTGAGCTGGAAGAAAAGAACAAAACAAAATCAGTGATTGCATGCTGTAAACCTTGAGGAGAAAAAAATTAACAGTGTGCTTTGGCATAATTCAATTTAGTTGAAGGAGCAATTTCCATTCTGGAGTTTGGCTTTAGACGGCAGATAAATTCTGTTACTTTGGCCAAGTGACTTTAACTCAATCGCTGTTGAATCTGTGAGAAGTAGGAAATAATGCTTGGTAAAGATTTTGCCTAGAGTTCCAGAGGGTCAAAATTCTGTCCTTGACATCTACAAGTGCTCCGAGGGCTTCACCTAGGAGGTTGCAGCTCATTACTGGTGTGACAGTGATGGGGAAGGAGTGCAGGGGAAAGAGTTGTTCTGAAGAAGAGATGCGCAGTCACAGAGAGCAGCATTCGCCTCACACAGTGGGATTCTGACCTCGTGAGGCTCCAAAACCCTCAGCTTCACTGAACTCAGAGGAGGAAGACAACTGCCTGTGTGTACGTATCGGTCTGCATGCTCGGGCTTCAAATATGAGTTATTATGTACCATTTCCTTTACCCTAATCCATCTGCTAAGGTTTACTTCTGCAGTGCGGAAGGAATTTGAAAAAGAAATGTGACTTTAACTGAGAAGAGAGTAACAGCATGACATAGTTAGCACCACCTGCACTAAGAAAGATTCAAGATGGTATTTGTCAAATATTGGAAGATGTGTGTCTGCTAGCTGAGGGATAACGGGATGTTTTCAAAGACTGTTTTAAAGTACTATGGCCAAGAAAAAAAAAAGCTGCATTTGCTTCTCACAATAGTGGTTGTCGTTCCTCCTGGGAAATGTTTATCTACCGATGATCTCACTGCAGCTTCCTTTGGATTGTCTTCTGGTTTTATTTTCTCTCACCAGAGAAAGCAAACATCTTGGTTCTTGTCTCTTTCTATTATAAGTCCTAAGCATGTGCAAAGTTAAAACAAAGGCTGTATATTTCCAAAGAACGGAATGAGTACAGTCAAGTGGATTCTGAAGGGAATGGCGGGGGGTAGGCACTTAATAACAAATGTTTGTTGATCCTAAAAGAGGCAGGAAGGGTGAATGGAGGTGGAGGAGAAGGGGGAGTGGGAAAATGAGCAAGAGTAAGATGGATGTAAAGGCACAGCCTCTGAGGCGGGTTAGTAAGACACGACCCAGATCAACTTACAGCATGTCGGCGAGCCTTATTTATACATTAAATGTCATCTGCTGAAGTCAGCTAGTCTTCAAGCAAGAATACGTGAAATGATGGAAAAATTTATGTATCTATATGAGCATTTTAAGTTTTTAGTCTACAGATTTATTATTCATAGATACTGAGGTACATTAACATCATAATATATTTTGAGCTTTGTCAAAATATTTTATGGCTTAATTTTTTATTCTTATATTAAATATTCCCATTAACAGTAATATAACCATGTTGCTAAAATTTTGTAAAATAGAGAAAATAGGAGCAAAAAAAGTCCAAAATATAAACCACAACTCTGATAAAAATGTTGGTATGTACATGTTTTTTGCTTTACTTGTGCTTCTCTTTCTATTTTGTATTTCCGTACAATTATAATTATTATAAGAAGTACAACTTTTTATCCTGCTTATTTTCTATAACATTGTATCTTTGTCATTCTTATTTATCATATTTTAAAAGTGAAATTTAACGATCGCACATCATTTCCAAGTGCATTAAAATTTATCTTGACACTAACTCCTTAAAATATGAATAAATGTTACCTCAAAAACCAAGGTCCAAGTCAGATGTAGTGGCACAGGCCTGCAATCCCAGCACTTGGGAGACAGAGCAGGAGGATCACTGTGAGTTTGAGACCAGCCTGGGCTACAAAGTGAGCTCAAGGTTAGCCTGAACTGCATAACGAGACTCCGTCTTAAAAAGACCAAAAAAAAGGTCCACAAGTAAACAGTTGGGAAAAGTTCACTGTGTTGCTTCATATCTCTGCATAGCTGGGAGGAGTTTACAGTGTCACTTTACAACAACAGCTCTCCTGCTCTATCATGTACCACAAAGCCCAGGACGGGCGCTCAAGGTGCTCTTTTCTCAAACTCAGTTGAACATGGGCCCATTTTCACCACAAGCCTTGTACAATACTGTTGCTCTTCAGAGCACATTTTGAAAAACAATGACTTAATCATTTCCTTTTTCTTGGACAGCTAGAGTACAAGAGCTTTTTCACTGTAGTAAATAATAAAGAATGTAACATCGTATGCCAACGGATCTTTTCCATACTGCTAGTCTCCTGAGATAGATGCCTGTTACATTTGGGCACTGTATAAGCTTCAAAGTGCTACGTCTTGCTCCCGAAAATTTTCGCACGTTAGAGCTTGATCCCAGGGTGAGGGTGTTCAGAGTATGGCCTAGAAACAGGTTATTAGGTCATAGAGGATGTGCTGTCCTGCATGAATGAATGCTGATCTTGTGGAGTTAGTTCTCACGAGAATGAAGTGTCAGGAAGCAAAGCCATGCATACTCTGGGTCCCTTGTGCCATGGCTGATCCCCTTTCCATTTTGCTGCTCTGTCAGGACATAGCCAAGAAGGCCTCACCAGGACATCAGACGCATACTGTTTGGATCCCAGAGCCACCAGAATCATGAGCCAAGTAAACCTCTTCGCTTTAGGAATTACTCAGCTTCAGGTATTTTGTTACAGCAACACAAAATGAACTAGAAGAGTAAGCTGCCTACTTTTGACTATCATGTGCCTAAATTTTGGATTAAGGTCACTTCCCACTAGTCATGAAGAGGCTGGAAACTGTGATAGTGTGTTTTTGAGATACTTAGAAAGGAACTGACACATGGAAAATGACTAGCAAATCTTTAAGAATTAAGGAATGATTAAATGCCTGAATGTATGTATACAAGATGTTTCCTTCTGACCAACGATCTTGGGGCAGCTCCATTTCACCCACAGCCCACTCCCCCAGAGACCTCGTCAGGGAGCACTGAGCCAGAGCTATGCAAGATCCGGTCTTCCAGGCAATACAGCTGACCAGAGCCTGAGGTAGTTGGAGAAGCTGACTAAAGGAGTAACAGGAGCATAAGCTCCTGGAGATACAAGTTCTGTGATCTCTCAGACTTTTCTGCATTTTAATTCTTCAAACAGGAAATAAAGATAATACCCTTTCCTGGGTGATTAGAACCTCAAGTAAGTATAAGAGCACTTTCAAAAGTTAATACTTCACTTAAAATACAAGGTATACTTAAAACTACTTTTACCACCTCCACAGTATTTATACCAAACAGGAACGAAAGCTGCAGAAAAGACTGTTATGGATTTGTACATTAAAAAGAAAAGGTTGTGGAAGTCCTATGCATTCATTTTCTCTTGGACGGCAGGCCTCAAGATAACACCAGTGTTTTCTTAGAACAAAAGCCTTTCCCTTAACCGGGGACTCTGGACTTTAGGAGTTGCTAGGACTAGCAAATCTCACAGTACTTTGCTGACTTAAAAAATATTTCTTTGACCATTGACACTATAGGTGTGTCTATTTCCTAATACTGGTCTCATTAGGGTTTAATCAATGTTATTTTGTAAAATTCTTTGAACCCTGAAATAAAAGCAACATAAATAAATGTGAAGGGAAAGTAGCAGCAGTATGGTAGATCTAACAACAGACAAGTGAGCGAGTAGGGGTAATTATAGGCCCTTGACATTCACGAGGCCCACAGACAAGGACCTTTGGAGTCCCCAAACTCCTGAGTTCACAAATATTAACACACACATGTCTGCTGAGAGTCACACATCTCTTGGACATAACATCATCAAGTTAACTATCATTTCAAACTTTGATGTTTAGAACTTGTGCAATTCATCATTTTGCCAGGGGCTGGCACATTTTTCTGAAAAGTTTCCTTCATCTAATTTTCTGGTTCCATATAGAGTTCATGATAGTCTTGTCTCTGTTACTTAAGTTAGTGACAAATAGATATTATAATCATATTTCCTCAAAACTCTTAGTTATTACCAAAGAGCCCCTTATTATTTATTCCTATAACTTTTTTCAAATATAATCAACTTACAAATAACTGTACATATTTAATGTGTACTGTTGGACAAGTTGCACATGTGTATACCTAATGGCAGCATCCATTATTACCACAATCAAAGTAATAAAAATACCCATCACCGTCTATAGTAATCTTGAATCCCTTTGCTGCTTTGTTTTGGTTAGGATAAGACTATTTAACATAAGATTTACCCTCTTAATTCATTTCTTAAGTGCACACTACCATACTGATAACAATAGGCACTATTGTACAACTGATATCTAGAACATATTCATCTTGTATAACCAGCTTCATGCCCATTGAGAAACCCCCCATTTCTCTCTGCCCACCCTCTGGCAACTACCATTCTGCCTGCTTCCACAAAGGAGAGGTTTGAGTGTTTTAGAGACCTCATGTAAGTGGGGAACAGCTCAATCTTTCTGTAGTCTTTCATTTTCTTTTCTCTTGCTCCTCGCCCCTACATTTCCCCTCTCTCCTAAGCCATGAGAGCTGGAAGAGCATTGGCAAGTATTCAATAAATCTGTGTTGAATTTTTTCTTACACTCACCAGTACTGATCCTTGGCCCTTGGGGGACAGTCATTTTTCCTTAATGATACAATATGGGTTTTGTTTTACTTATTTCTTGACAGTTACTCTATGCTATCCTTATTTCTGATATCTCTTTGTATGTGGAAAATTGTAGTGCAATAACAAAATTTTGGTCTGTTCTTTAATCTAGAGCAGAGCTTCTTCATTGGAAGTGATTTTCTCCAGGGCAATTATCAGGAGGCATTTGCACCACTACGGCGTAACAGGGATGCTATGGGCGTCTAGCAAGTGGAGGCTAAGGGTGCTCGAATACCTTGAAATGCGTAGCACAGCCCCACAAACAACAAAGAAGAATCTCATCTGAACTGTCAATAGTGCCCAGTATGAGAAACCTGATCGAAGGAGAAGTAGAATGACATTATACTTAGTAGTAGTTGAGAATTTATAAGCCAGTTTCTCATACTTCCTTTTCCCCTTAAGATTTGCCTGTCTGCGATGGATCCATCTCTATTTATTTTAGCTGTTCTATAGGGTACATGTGAAGGGTTAGGATCTGCCACCCACAGAGAGAACCCACAGCTTCAGGGCTCACATTCAGTTCAGCAGAATGACAGCATGTGCCAACCTCTGCATTCCCTAAACTTTCTTAGGTAAATCGTATTAGACTAGATAGATACTCCCTCTGCTTGGGTACTGGTCTCCTCCCACCCACCTCTAACCATGGGTAGGATGGTTACTATTTGTTTGCTTCCACAAGCTCCGTAATTATATACAATGATGACCACATGAGGCATAAATGCTTAATGGCCAGCTGGGCTTACTGACCAGCTAAGACTCTTCCTTCTGCACACCCGGTCTGCTAGTGAACAACTGTGATGGGTACAATAACTAAGGCTGGTAGTGACGGGAGAGCAGTGACTGCTGATGGTGATGGTCACAGTGATGACTGCTGAAGGGCTGAAGCTGGGAGGAATGAAGTCCCGCAGAGGCCGAGAAATCAAAGAGTCATTTATTTTAAAATGGAAAACTGCTTGTGAAGAACAAAATACACACACAGTACCCATTTGGGACACACTTCTCTTCCAGTCCCCAACAAGGACAGTAGAGTGGACATGAGTCATTCTTGTCTGTCCAACACAGAACTTTTTCTTTTCACAATGGAACTTACATTTTCCCCAGATAATCACTTTTCTTATGCTTTGGGTCTGTGTAGACCACCTCCTTACCTGGATCTGGGGCCAGACATGAAACACAGACACTGCCTGTGATCACCTCAACTAGCTTGGGTCTCAGAGAATGGGTCAGCAGCAGCCACAAGGCCTAATCACAGCCAGATCAATGCCAAAACCTTACTGAAACAACCTGGGAAGAAACAGCCTGCAGTTCTGCTGGACTTGAGGCCATGAAGATGACCTGAATGGCTATAAATGTGATGCACAAAATAGAAATGAACATATAGGATTTTTAAAAAGCAAAGAGATACAAAGAAAGACTCCAGATCCTATTGGTATAATTTGATCGCTGAGACCCAGTCATCTCTAAATCTTGAATTTCTCAGTTACATGGGCCAATAAATTCCACTACCATCATGCTTTCCTAAAAACAGAAGTGGGACTACAGATGGTGACTAGAGATCAACAGCAAAACACAGTCTCTCTGGAACCTAGACTCAAGTCATCTGGATGAGAAAAAATCTCCAGAAACCAGAGGGAGTTGACAGGAAAACTAGAAGCCACAGAGCAGCTGAAGAAATGGAACACGATGCGGAGAACAGAACAAAGCCTTGCTACTGCTATCATTCTGCTACTTTTCACATAGTGTCATCCCTCTGTGTCCACGAGGCTATGGGCCCAGGCGCCCCATGGGTACCAAAATCTGAAGATGCGCAAGTGGTGTCACCATATTTACATAAAACCTGCTCATATCTCCACACTTAAACTCTCTTGAAGCCTACCTGTAACAGCCACTGAGATGTAAATGCCCCACATGTAGTTGCCCACTATATTATATAGGGAATGTCAACAAGACAATAACGTGTACGTTCAGTACAGACACAATCTTTTCCTCATATTTTGAGTCCATGGTTGGGGACCTGCAGATAGAAAGGGAGACTATGTTTACACTCAGGCCCTGTGTTCCCTCGGTGGACCCTCCCCTCGCCCTGTAGTGCAGTCTTGATTCTCCTACTCTACAGAGCAGCGATGGTCAACAACGGACAGAGGGTAACGCTATGAGGCACTGGCTGTCCTGGGACCTGCGGGACTCCAGACCTTTGCTACGGTTTTCTCCTGCTGTCAGGAGTGCTCGCGGGAGTCTCTCCTTCGCGGGGGTTTTCTCAGTGGCCTAAGGACGGGCAGCGGGGTAGATGCTCTTCCCATCTTTCCCACTCACTACCTTCGTCGCAAAGTGATTCCTGCTCGGCAGCTACAGGAAATAATTTTAAGGCAAAAGATGTATGGGTGGAAAGTATAGCAGAGATATGAGGCCTGCAGAGAGATGCCGGTCTGGGGACACTTAGAATGTCCTCACCCTTCATCAGTCAACCACCTCCTTACATCCGTTCGCCCCACTACAAACAGAAAACGCTACTGAGTAAGCCGTGGTAGCCGTGATCTCTGCAGACCTACCGAGCGCAGTGTACTGGCCCTTTCCACCCACCGGTTTCAGGCAATCCCTACATCTCATTAGATGCAACCCTTCTGTGACTACAGACTCTCTATGAGCTAAAATGGTTCAGGAAGGGACACGTGATGATACAAAAATACAACTTTTTGAAAGAGTTTGATTAAAAATTCTGAATAATGAAGCCTGCGGAAGGTTACTTTTTACTTTTATTCTTCACAGGGCTCATTGTTCGTACTTGGCAAGTGAGTACAGTGCAGCCTTTATCCTTGTTCTCCGGCAGCAGCCCAGTGGGTTTGGTGTGAATAAGAAATAAAATACTTAGGCTGAGCTCTCAGCGGCCTGCTTAACCTTTTGTCTGAATCCAGTTGCCCTGCTGACGCCCAAATGACCGGTGAGAAGCTGGAGCTTTTGTGAGGATGCAGGAGTTTCCCCCACGGGCCACAAAAGGCCTCTATGACTCAAAGAAAATGAGGTTCCTCGGTAGTAAACTGCCCTTTAGGGAAAAAGAAGAAAAATTCCAGAGGTGAGGAAGAACCAAGAAACAGTAAATTCCAACTGCTCTCCCCAATTATGATTAAAACAAGGGCAGAAATGACAAGTGCGAATTTTAGATACTTGCATGCCTCAAAGTCATCTTCCAACTGGTTTCCTCTGTATGTATTTATTTTTGTTTAAATATCCTGGGACACGCACGTGTCTCCTGCAGACATCTTTAGTAAACAGGGAGCTCAGCCATGTTTGCATTGTTCTGGCTTGTTGCAGTTGTTGACCTGATTGGATCATGCACTGCTTTGATCACTTAAACATGAAAGCACTTTTTTACAGCAAATTGCCTTGGAATGATTTGAAAACTAAACAAACCAAGAGGACAGTTCTATTTATTCTCTTTTTTTATTGTTAAAAAATGAAATGAGTTTTATTGAGTCACAGGAAGTATTCAAACAGGATAAATAATCAGTAGTTAGAGAGGGTGAGAGCAAAATTTCTACATTAAGTGGATGGTTAGTCTTGACCATTTTAAAGATACTTTCTAACTCTAACATTAAAAGAAATTGGATTTATTTTAAAAAGAATAAAAATAATTAAAAAATTAGAAACGATGCAGAATTTCACTAACCAAGATGATGGGAATTCAACAGTGGTTGTTATATTGCATATTGTTGTCTTCAAATTAGTTTTTCAGATTACCAGATATGAGCATGCAAAATTGGTCAAAAAATTAAAAATGAAAAAAATTTAAGCATCAACTGTTCCTTTCAATAGGCCACTAGAAATCAGTAGTACAATTACCCCCACTATCCTGTGTGTATACATATACATTTTTCCCTTCCTTCCTTCTTTCTTTTCTCCTTTCCCTCATCCCAGTTGTTCCTTCCCTTTGAGCAGTTTCTATCCCTCTCACAGTATCTATTGTACCTTTCAAATATCATTTACTCTTTCAGGTCTTACACTAGGGAGACAATAGGATGTTTACACGTGCAGGTCTGATGTATTTCACTTATGAGTATGGTCTCTATTTGCATCCACTTACCTATAGAAGCCTCGAGTTTATCTTTTTATAGCTGAGTAGTACTCCATGTATAAAAATACCATATCCTTTTTACCCATTCTTCAGTTGATGGGTATTTGGGTTAATATTTTTACCCAATATGTGGGTTTTCTTTTTACTCTATTGTTTGTTCCTTATTACACATTTAAAAGAACAACATAGACTTTCCTTCACTCACTCCCCAAAATATGAATATGAATATGTTTAGAACATGCTTTTGAAATCACCTTGTCTTGTAACATTAGGGACAAAATCCTGCAGAGGATTCTTCCAAAACAGGGTCTACAATTTGGCAATCTAGGTGTAGAATAGCACTTTTAAATTACCTCACTAGACCCCGACCCAAGCCCTGTGTTACAGTTCAGGGCATCTGTCTGAACTGTAGCAGTCTAGCCATGTACCTCTGTGTACAGTAGCTAAACCCCAAGTTTTACTTTCTCATCTGTAAAATGGAGACAGTAGCTCAAAGGCTTATTGAAAGGATTGAATTATTTCATTTAATGTGAGTGTTCAAGAAAAAGTGGGTATGATTTTTGCTTGTGGTGTTCATTTCAATTTATAAATGGGAGAACTGGATCCCAAAGAAATTGAATGGTTTTCCAGCTACTTACAGCAGAGTTCAGAATTCAGAAACAGGTCATGTTCTTTTGCTTTGAGATTCACTTCTTCCTATTTTCTTCATATAATAAAAACAACTAAGTGAAAACTCTATGGTTCCTATACACACGTGTCTTCACGAGTCTCTTATTAAGGGACCATACACACATGTCTTTAAGAGTCCTCCCCTTGAGGTGTCAGCACCAAAGCCTTCCCATGAAGACATTTTAAAGCTGTCATTTTCCTCATCTTACTTTTTATTAAAATCTCTCTTAATTAAAAGATACTATCAGGAAGATGAACTGAGAGGCGATGGTTTCCAACCACTATTTGCATACTGGTGTATCAGTTGCTGTCCTCCCCTTCCTTGTCTTTTTGATCAACAGCAGCGATGGCCTTATCTTCCCGTTTGCTACAGTCATGAGGTTATTAAAAGGGACCAAATACCCTAACAGCCTTGTACCTTTGATTTTCTGCCATACTCTCCAAGTTAATGAGTAAGAGGGTCAAGGGAATTTATTCCTGTGCTTTAGGAAATCTACAAACAATATTAAAAGAGAAGTTGGTGGCAGATTAAGGAACTTTTAATAACCTTGTGCAAACCTTCCAGACACTCATTACTCACCTTTGGTTAGCACATATAGGTGATTGAAATAGGCAATTTCAAACTATGCGATGGGAGTTAGGAGAGAGCCCGTGGCTGACAGAGAGGTAGTTTGGGCACGAAGAAGGAGGTTTCCGAGCCAAGGAGTTCAGTGAATGTTCAGCTCTACTTTTTAATTTGGGGTTGTATTTCTAACTAAAATAACCACATAAGAGGACTGTTAGAAGCCTTGAAGGATCTTGCATGCATACCATTTTGAAACTTAATGACTAAAGCCCCTGGTTGATTTATTTGAAGCATATCTGTTTTGCTTGAAAGACTCTCTCTCTCTCTCTCTCTCTCTCTCTCTCTCTCATCTCTCTCTCTCTCTCTCTCTCTCTCTCTCTCTCTCATTGATCTCATTCTCCTCCTTTCTCTCTCCTCTTTTTCTTAGACAGCAAATAGCTTCCTAACTGCTTTCTCAGTTCCAGTGTGTTATGGTTGATACATTGTGTCAACTTGGGGAATCTGGAGGTTTGACTAATAAGTGATTCAGCAGGAAGCTGGGGTGCTTACTTTGTAAACATCCTGAGCCTGTGGAAGAGGAGGGCATGGATATTGTTTGAGAGGTTCACGACCCCTGGGTGGGGGTAGGCTGTTTACAATGTAGGGGAGAAATGGAGGCTGCTTGCAGCCATTCCGCCCTTTTGCTCTGGTGGTTTTTGCTGTGCTCTGCTGCCCTGAACAGTTTGCCCTCTGCCTTGCGCCACTCTGCCTCTGAACCAGCCAAGTATGGGCTGAAACCTCCACAAACTCTAAGCTAAATAAACCTTTCCTTCATTCATTTTGGGCGTTGGGTATTTTGTCTCAGCAACGAGAGAAAAGTAACCAAGACACAGTGTAAGGAATGAAGATTTCAAGGTATTTTCTTGTTCCTCTTTGAACAAGAATTTATCTTCCTAATGCTGTCTCTCGGAGCCAGCTGTAAATTCATACACAGACCAAAATGATCGACTGGATTCCTACTCTGGTTTTAGCTCTTTCAGGGAACCTGTGCTGGCTACATCATGGCTTAATGCAGAATGTGTCATGGATGTATCCATGCATGACAGATAACAATCAGAGGCCCAGAAAATTTAAAGTTTTAACCAAACTCACAAGCAACCAAGTGAAATTTTGAATATTTGACTCAGATCAAAGTCTTTGACACGTGTTTTCACCCTGGCCTCAGTTTCCTTCTTACAAAATCATTATCATCTTCATCATGACCACTACTCTTCTTCTCAAAGAATGTTTGAAATAAATTGAACTAATATTTGCCTAAGTGTTTTATGAAGTCACTATACCAGTTAACAAATGTGAGAGATTCCGAGATTAGAAGCAGGTCAATTAATTATAGTGCTGGGAAGTACATGATCAACAACCTAGAGGAAAAAGAGTGTCCCACCTAAACTATGGCCAAGATCACACTGATGATAAGGCAGAGCCAAAGAGTAAATATCATAGATTTTGCTGCCCATCTGTTGCATTTGAAATGTTCAACGCAGTATGAAAGCAGCCTTTATCAGTACATAAATTAAAACACAGTTAAAGTCCAATGAAACTTTATTTATGAGCACTGACATTGAAATATCATATTGTTTTGATGGATGAAAGGTATTCTTCTTCTGATTTCTCTTTTAATCATTAAACATTATAAAAGGCATTCTAAACTTGAAGGCCCTCCCCAAAGAGTCCAAATTTAGCCCAAAGGGCATAGTTCATAGATCCCTGTTATAGAACAATAAAAAATGGTAAGATGCCTGATTCATTTGGGCAACATTTGATAGGAATCACAATGTCAAAAAAAAAAAATGTTCACTAGCAAGAAGATCCCAAGACTTTATTAGCTTAAAGTGCTTTGGGCTGTAAGACACTTCAGAGGACCACAAAGACACTCATAATATATCTAACAAAAAGTCTGGATCTAGAAATTTCAGTGATCATTTAGAAACTCAAATGGCATTAGAGACCCAGGTGCTTTCCACCTCTTTGCTCCTGCATTTTGAGCATGTGGGCCTCCCGAATCCACAAGGATCTGGAGTGCCAGCACGGCTCCAAGTGTCCTGGCTGGGAGCACATCCTCAGTATGGAGGGCAGGGAGGACTGTCCACTGACACACTCCCCACCACATTGCTCTGTTTGGCCAGGAAGCAAGTGCCTTCACAGAAGCACCATCCAGACTACTCCTTTGTTAAAACTAAATTTTTGTTACGGGCTTACACTGGTCATCAGTTGTTAAATTGGCCCAATGAGGCTGGGCTTCCAGCAGCAGGGCCGAGGCGGGGCAATGGTTACCGAGGAGGCCGCCGACAGGCTCTGCTTCATAGAAAATGGAGGCGAGGCCAAGCGGAGCTTGGATGAAATGTTTATACCCACACGCGTCCATACGTGGGAAATATTAATTAATACTTCCATTTTATAAATTGGTCAAAAGACTGTAAAGACCAGCTCTGTGTCTTTCTTATGAGGTTTCCACCTATCTGGCACATGCCTGAAGTTCCTGAGGTGTTTGAGGCTATTTGACAGGTTGGAATGTTAGGACGTGTAGACAGCACTAAATCTTCCACTTTAAAAACAAAAAGAGAGGATGTAAAGAAGGGAGGGAGAGAGAGAAAGAGAGAATGAGGAGATATTAGAGAGAGAGAAAAAGAGAGAAAGAAGGTGCCTGACTGGGAGGAAAGAACTACAGGGAAACAAGAGGTCTGTCTATAAACTGAAGCCCGTGTGACCTTAACTCATTTTCCCTGTGTGAAGGACTGAAGCTCTGCTAGGACCATGCTCTCCCGGCCCCCTGGTACTGTTGTACGGGAAAAACTGGATCTAGGTATTTTGTGCTGTGTGAGCACGAAGTAAGTATAGTCACAAAATAGGCATCTGTGTCCCACTGCAAGCGGGCTAAGGAAACTCTTAGTCCATTCAAAAAGAGATTTCAAAAGCAGGCAGTGGTGGTGCACGTCTGTAATCCCAGCACTTGGGAGGCTGATACCGGAGGGTCATTACAAGTTCAAGACCAGCCAGGGCTACAAAGTGAGCTCCAGGCCAGCCTGAGCTGCATAGTGAGACTCTGTCTCAAAAAGACAAAAAGGAAGAGAGAAAGAGATTTCAGAACACATAAGAAGACTCATGAACATTTCATCAATACAAAATTAGAGGCCAGAGTGCCAACCAAAAACTACAGGTTTCACTTTCGGTTCTCTTGTTTTATAAGAGACACATAAGAATGTGTTTCAGTCTGTTCTAACTTGTAAGTCGCTGGCCCTGAGCTCTGTGCTAATGGGAATACCCAGTGAGTGAGGTAAGCGAAGCTTTATCAGGACCAAGATAAAGAGGACTACGAATGCCTTTTGGGTCTAACTTTTGAGATGATGTATTACAAGTTCAACATTGTCTTTAAATAGAATATATAACAAAGCTCTCTCATCAATGATATGCTTTGTCATGCAGCATGGTGAGAAGTTAAAGAGATGCAGTAGTTCATATACATGGTTGTAATGATCATTACCTTTATGTAGGAAAAGCAGAATTTCATAATTTATCTTTATTAGTTTACCATTATCTGTACTGTGTCAATATTTACTATCTTCCCCAGTACCTCGTCTGCTTTCATCCCTACCGAACATAAGGACGCGTGTACATACACACGTATCAAACATATCAAGATTCACACACCCAGTTACAGACCAACTTCTGAAGTCTGCGCCCTTTATCGCCAGGGTCTCCTCTGTGTGTTGCCGTCCTCTCCTCTGGGCCAAGGTCCTTACTTTCCTTGCCCTCCCTGCTCTTGGTTACTGCCTTGACCCTTTCAGTCCTCCCCACCTCCTGTCACCTCACAGAGGGATCAATGGAGTTTTCTCCAGAAGACCAACTCCAACCGAGCTGCCCTGCTTCCAGAGGAGCTGCCCTGAGGAAAACCGTGAGCACCGCCTACTGTGGGCCTGGGGTGTACAGAGAGCCAGTAGACCTTAGAAGACATGGCCTGATCCCTCTAAGACCTGAGGAGACCAGCCTCAGAGTCACAACCAGGGGAGAACTTCAGACAGGAAGGGCAAGAAGCAGCAGAGCAACAGGCCAGCAAAGCACCCTTTCAGTCTGGAAAGGCAGAGGCAGAGGCAAGGAGAGCAAAGAGCGGACTGAAATCAAGAGAGGTGGTCAGGGAGAACAGACACTAAGGGAATGAGCTTGGAGAGAAGTCAGTTAAAGGAAAGAACGAGGAAACAGCTTTTTCTGGGGGAACCGTTTCCAGGTACGACGTCTGTTGATTGCAAAGTCCACTTTCTGTGCCTATTATCTTCACAGAAACAGCTCTTAAATAAGCAAGGCGTACAGAAATAGTATCACACACAGAGACGGGCAGACGTGCACGTACACATCAACTCCCCAGAACACAATACAGAGACGGGCAGACGTGGACGTACACATCAACTCCCCAGAACACAACACAGAGACGGGCAGACGTGCACGTACACATCAACTCCCCAGAACACAACACAGAGACGGGCAGACGTGGACGTACACATCAACTCCCCAGAACACAACACAGAGACGGGCAGACG